>JAOSYY010000015.1:912776-932925 GCA_025727935.1 Hebomoia glaucippe
TCATAAGGTTCGGTTGAGCCGTTTCGGAGGAGTTCGATTACGCACCCCGTGACACGAGAATTTTATATATTAGATATAGAAGAATCCATCGTCTAAAAAATAATAGATTTAATACAATGAAATAAAACACTGCCGAATTAGCTTGTACAAATATAAATAAAAATTCGTTCCGTTAAGTTTATTTTTGCGCGTTAGAGTGCGGGTGTTTGTCACCACGCCAAATTTTATAATTAGATAGTTGATAACCCTACACATACCTGGAGTGGCGATTTAGTTACGTGTTCACTTTGAAATGTTGAAAATTTAACTTTACTTACAATTAAACTGTTAGGTTTTTCATAAACTATAATAGAACGTGGAACTGGGTAAATAACATTTGTATGATCGTTTGATCTATTGGTGAATAATTTTTTTTCTAAATAGTGTCGAAACCTTCGTCTCCCTCATTGATTACTTTGGGCCACGTTGCGGATTAGGGCATGAGTATGTTGACGAACAGATTGTATTATTTTAAGTTAGTGTAATCAAAATATAGAAATGACTGTAGTTGATATTTAGTTTCTGCCTTTTTTCGGTAATAAAGTACACTAGTCGATAGAATCATTTTAAGGTTCGGATTAGTTCCACTTAATAAAATGATAACTTGAAGAAGAAACATCTATGAAGACAACTCTCTTTGCACGCCTAGTTAGACACCATGGGGTTTCGTTCTTTACTCACTATAAAATTTCCGAGTCAAATATTTTTCCAAAGTTAATGTTACAAAATAACGCAATTTCCTCAACTTAATTTAATAGATTTTTACGTAACTTTTTACACTTGTTGTTATCCAAGCGAATACTTAACGTTCTGTTTAAAATGTTTAATATATTTAAATTAAGTTCAAAGTAAATAATTTTACATTGTCTGCGTCAGTGAGACCTTGCTTTGAATGCTGAAACTGACGTAGTTTCTCATGGCTAGTTAATAAAATGGACAATTATGAAAATAATACAAAATGTTTTTTCAAACAATAATGGGGTTAAATATAATCTTATATAATCACCGAAATGATAGTCAGAATAATCAGAATATTATTACGGAAAGCCCGGCCAGATTCAGTTAAGACTATATCTGACTTATTTAAAAAATATATATTATAAACTAAGCTAAAAATGTCCTAAGACGCGATTTAAGCTTATTACAACGAACCGTCGGATAGCCAAATGAGCATTTAAAGCTGAGCCTTTTTTGTGTATAATATTGTATAATGTATAATATTCGAATGGCTTATAATGCGTAATATTGGAATGGCTCTAGGTTGTCTAAATACGCTATTTAAAACTAGCAAGCCTGCAGTATGATTTTTTAAGGTTGACAATAGGGTGGTGAGGCATTTTAGTGGACATAAATCAAATCTATACATTCAATTGGGTTAATATTTTTTCAGTTACTGGCCGAGTCAGAACCACCTTAACAGACAACTTAACACAACTGTCAAACTTAAAGCAAAACTACCTCAATCTTAGTGATCCATTAAGCCTATTCTTCATATTAAAATACATATTTCCCGGTACACGTGTCCCAAAAGCGTGTAAAATCCATGTTGTAAGTCGTGACCTAGTTGACCCAAATACACTGTCATTGGAGCTGCGACGAATTTTCCTCTCCAAAAACTGTTGCAGTTTTTTTTTACTTACAATTCGAATAATATCACTTAATAATTATTTTGCGCAAGCTAAAATCTTTCATGTGAACCTAAAACTGATTTAGCCGTTCACTAAAAATCATTCGATTAAAAACTTTTCAGGATGCGATAATTAGATCTAGACGAAATCTATAGACCGTTGACACATATAAAATAATAAAATAGAAAAAAATGCTATAAAATATAGTATCAGTTTTAAATCAGTACAGATTCTGCTGAAAAAATTACATTTGTTTGAAATATTAGTGTTTTCGATGATAAATCTTGTTAAAAAACTACGAAGTAGTTAAGTGAACTGAAATTCGAAATGTGTCCGATTACCATAGGCAATGCTTCGACATAATGCATAAGATAATATTATCATAATAATATATAGCATCTATACAATTTCAACGACCCCTTGTCTATGTAATTTACATGAAAAACCTATTAGAATAATTTGAAAAGGCAATGTATATGTAGCAGGCATACATTTTTTTAATCTAGACTTCTAGATCAGAGCATTGAACCTGATAGTAAAAGAACACGTGTAAATATTTTTGACTTCCTATATATCTAATGTACCAACATTTTACTGGTTTATAAAAATAAAAAAACTGTCAGTGTTACTAAAACTAAATTGATACTTAATTTTAACTTTTTTTGAGATTTACGCATTGTTTATCACTTAATTGTTTTAATTGTATATAACTCCTTTCAGAACATGTTAAACGCATTATTTTATTTAAAATAAAAAAAACATGATAGCGTATGTTCATAAGAATTATTACATTCAGAAATAAAATATCCCGACAAATATAAAACGAAATGCTAACTTTTATCTTTCAGATACATTTAATTGTTAAAAACATTTTAAAATTCTAAATCAATGCTAGATTATGGTTTAGTGTTTAGCTATAAATTTTAAAAGAAAAAGCCTGGTTTAAATTAATTGATATAACAAGAAAAGTGAAATGAAATTCATGCGGCTATTATATAAACATATATTAAAATTTACATCATTCAGAATGTATTTTATTTTAAGTATAGTTTACAAAAAGTTTTTAAATTTTCAAAAGATAAAATATGTATCTACTCTTCATATTATACCTACTTTAAGTTACAAATCTTTTTCCGCTTAACTTACACTCAAAACTTATTTGTATTAATAGATTACACTTGAAACGTTTTTCTCTGAAGCAAAAACATGAAGACACGATTTTACTATGAAATCCTGAATGTCCAATGTTGCTACTTGCAATATTGTTTTGTTACGAAGCCTTAAAAAGTTAAAAGCTGCGAAGTGCCAATCAAGGTACGCCAACTTGAATCCGCTTGACAACAAGTGGATAGACAAGTGATTAAACTTTAATCACAGAATAGTGAAACGTAAAAATCCACATCGAATATTTAATCATAGACAACGAAGAAGGAATGCAGATATTTTTTATTCCTTCAACCATAAAATACCCGTTGGGTTTTCATTACATGAAATTATATGATACATGAAACGCGGTAATTAACTTACAAAAATGTCATTATTTCGGCTAATGTAGCTATTATTTTTAATTAATTAACATTAATTTTTCGGTAGACTGTACTAATTTTATTTTATTCATTTTATTTTTATAATTTATGACGCGTAGAAGTGTCGGACAGTGGTATATTCGTAATTTATGGAATAAAATGTCAAATTATCTGGTAATCATAGCGCGCTTACGTATATAAAAGTAACACATATTTTTATGATGGCTCGTAAAAGTGTAGAGCGTGAAAAATCGCAGTATTAAAATACGAGTAACATTACTTATGCTTTGTCTACATCATGCTCTTATTTACTTGATACCAAGCTATTTTAACATTTTTATACATACACAACTAGCTAATTATCCATTACAGCTTGAAATGATATAGGTATACCTAACGAATCAAATTTACTAGATTACAAAAGAACTAGTGAGAATCAAGTACAAGTTTAACTTTGTAATGATAAGTTCAGCGAAATTATTGTACACACGAAGGAGCATGAGGTATATTTTTGTTTATACATATACAGTATAAATGTAGAAAGCTTAAACTCATATGAAACGAGTAACGGCTGAATTTCGATCAACGGGTCATCATTCGTGGAATTTATACAGCAGATAGGACTTGAATTTGTATAGAAACAACGAGCCCGTCAAAAAGAAATAAAAGTCGAAGGTGAACATCACCTGCCGGTAATAAAACCTTGCCGCCCTCGAGTCTACCATTAATAGTACCTCTAGCTAGCAACGGTCATGCAAAGTGCACGCATTAAAGAGACACGAGCGTCCGTGCAAGGTTGTGTGACTAAAATGTCTATTTACCTTAGGTACTGTTTCGTCAAAATTAATTTTTAATCGAGGTAAGTGGGAAATATAGATAGCAAATGTTTATTTATCTTGATAGGCCTGTACGTCTAGTGGTGGCAGAATCATGCGATAAACCAAAGGGTCACAATTTCCATTCCTATGTGATTTAGCATGTTTCTATATTCTAGTTTCTCTTTACGACTGGTTTTTCCTATATCACAGGATTATTGAATATTAAATACATCACGCCTCTTTCCCATAATTTGCCACTGGTTACTATCATAAAATAAATATATACTCCATTCGCTTCCTTTACACTCATCATTGTCCTCATGCAAACTGAGCAAAGACATGATTAAGAGGAGAAATAGCGATAGTGAGTCCGTATGAAGTGTCATCGCACTTCTATTTACTTCTAAATCTCCCTAATTTTCTAAATAAGAAAAAATAGCTCAAATGGACATTATTGAATAAATGAATGTTATTGTTCGATAAATCGTTAATCAGACCTGGCTACCAACAATGGTTATGAAACGTGCCCTAAGTGGCACATTATTTAAATAGAGGGATTAGCCGACCGGAATGAATATAACACAAAGCAACACAGTTGCATATCGCATAATGCAAATTCAATATGGCTGGTTGTTGCAAACCAAATGTAAGCCCGTTCACAAACGATTTGCATTCCCCCGCACGCCGTCAGCATACTAAATAGATTCTATTTTTGAATTTGCCATTTATTCTAAAATTCTAATTGTTTCTAAACACTTGCACAAATTTAATTAAAGTAAAAGTCCTTTGTTTAAACCTAATTAAGTTAAGCTGTTTGCTATAATTAAAATACAATTCCATAAAATCCAAATTTGTTGAAGAAAACTCTTTCATAGATTCTTCGCTCTGTATTAGCTTACTAGCGTGTTCTACTACCAAGTAATACAGTGATAAAATGCTAATCCATTCTATGAAAAATGACAATTTAAAATATAATCTCCATTGAATAAAAAAGAATCTATAGAAATGAAGATTTATCTATATTTATCTATATAACTCTTAAAGTAAAACATTATTTATGAGAATTCTGTTATATTCATCTCTACCTCCAAGAAGACAGGTATTTATTTAGATTAATTCAGGTGAGTGACATCACGAAGGTCTGAACCATTTTTACATGAGATCAAAACAATGTTTAGGAATCACTAGGACCGAACAAATAACTATTTTTCTTTTGACATGAATAATTTCATGTTCTAAATTCGAGTACATTTATTTAGCAATATCGGTAACTTTGTAGCCATTATAAACTTCATAAAACAATCATATATAAGTTCAAAAACACCTTCTCGATGTTTAGTTACATACTCCCTGAAAAGTTATCGCTAACAATTTTTCAGGACCTACAACTGGACAGTCTTTGAGAAAGGGCTCTACTTTCATCTTTTTGAAATATATCGATAAAACATATCGAAGAATTCTGTTACGGATATGTCATTATGATAAGCTTATCGTCGGTTTGCCCCTATTAATATAGAATAAATAACATAATGATCATATTAAGACATGTCACGAAACTATTTTGTTCAACATTTTAGTTATATCACATAAAAATCCTTGAAAAATGTCAGACAGGTCCTTAGATAATAGTATTATGTCATTTTGATAGAAATAAGTGATAACAACATGGAATTAGTCGATTGAACCTTGAGTTTACTTTACTGCACTCACTTCGCGGTTAACAATTTTCTTATCTTTATATTATTCTTTTATTTTACACGTGTAACGTTCTTTGTCATCATTTGTCATTTCTGCCTTAAGTCTGTATAGTAATACATGTTATACCTTCATATGGTTACCGATAATTTATTTGTCGGGCGACCTATGCGGCTCCATTTACTTACGAAGAAAATGCGAACTTACACCACCTTGAATTTTTTAATTCGTCCAGAAGATGAACTTTACATAACCTTCAATATATCTCATTGAAACTGATAACAGTATCAAAATCCATATAATAATGAAGAAGAAATCGTAAGCAACTAGCGCTTTGTTGTATACTATTTATTAAATTAATAAATGCTAAAATAAATAACGGATATGTTGTATTAATTGGATAGGACAATCATGTAGGTAAAAGTTATAGACTTATATTGTAATCGGAGGTCATCTATATTTTGGTTATATGATTGAAGACGTTCTTTTGATTTGTTAAAACATCGAGTAATTTTTGTCTGAATTAATATTAAATGTGTAAGTTGTAAAAATAGGTTTAGTAAAACTTAATCGTAAGATTTATTAAATGTCTCGTCACTAGAATATAAGGGTATTGTTGAAAAAATGTCAATCTCCCTCATCAGTTCTAAGAACTAAACAATATTCAGCGCCAAAATGGCAAGTATCAAAATAACATAATTACTCATTACGTCACCCGTCTATTCTCTTAAATATTTATCCGTCAGTAATGGTTATTATTACACCTAAATAAATTTGAAGTGTCTCATGTAATATTAAAATTACATAGTCCCTTGTTTTGGTTGATGAAAAGCTAAACCAATAAATAAGTATATTTTATACAAAAATTCAACTGAGGAAGGTTTTAATATTTATCAATAGTGTTAATAATCTGTGTTACATATTAATTCTAAACATTTAACTCTTCTTTAGTAGTTCTAAATATCTTATCTATAATATACAATATAGTTACAATAATTTATTGATGGTTTTCTTCACGTTGTAAAGTAGTATGAAATCAATCATATTGTGTTTGATAAAAACCGGTTCACAGTGAATCAAATAACAGTAGGGTTAAATAAAATCCCGCCTCATTAACTGTTTCAGTAGATTCTTTAAAGACTAACTATGCTATTTTCAGACTGTATATCGTCTATGTAATAAGATTATTACGTCTCATTTAGATTATGCTATTAATTGTAAAATATAACACCGTGTTATAGTGTTTATTTCTTAGTTTGTTCTATAAAATACTAGCTTTCGCTCGCGTTTATTAAAAACAATCAATTCTTTACTCTTTATAATATTAGTGCAGATCAGTGATTCTCAACCTCTATGCCGCGGCACTTTAGTGTGCCGCCAAATTTTTGTCATAAACTATTTATGAAGTGTGTTGTAGTAAGTAAATAATTTTTATCTTTTTCTTTGTGTGCCGCCAAATTTTGAAATCGTTAAATATGTGCCGCAACAAAAAAAAGGTTGAGAATCACTGGTGTAGATTATTAGCGTAGGCTAGTATAAATGAAATATATTCTTTGTAAATGGGATTGTGGCACAGAATCTATACATATAAATACTTTTTTTTGTCTGCATATATGTCTGATCTGTTAACAGATTTGAAAAAAGGAGGAGTTACTATGTAATTTTATTGATGTGATTTGTAGACCGATTCTCAATTTGTTTTATTTTTAAAGAATATATTCTTGATGTGGTCTGATCGGCACCAAGTCAGGTTCTGATGATGGAATCCCAGGGATATCGAGGGCAAGCATCAAATGTAATATAACATTGTTTTTTTTTATATTTTCTAAAGCTGAAACATTTGCGTATGGTTATCGTCAGTCCAAGATGCTGAGCTGATGAATAAAGGCCGAAACTTTTTAATGGTTAGGAATTTTTACACATTTTGTTTTAATTCTAATAGAAATACCAGCTAATATCTCAAGATGTATAGTAGTATAATTACGCAAATCGCATATTTTAAATGCACGCGAGGAATATATCGTGCGTGTCTGTGATTTGACGATGCAACGCAAGGGTGTGGTACTAATTAATCTTTGTATATTCAATGGAATTAGTAAGTTGCTTTCAATAATAAAGCAATATTCAAATTTTTTACGCAGTTACAAACATTAACTTTATTGCAAACGTTCTAAAATGAGATATAACAGCGATATTGTTATACGCTTTATTATATTTATTAATATTAAAAGTGAACATTTAGCATCTTTAGACTTCAAGGCGGACAGAAAATTAGTTTATTGTTTTATTTTCGTTTGTCAAGTATATGATTATCTTCCCATTCAAAGATATACATTTGTACTTGTAATCGGTTTTCTGATTTATTAATTCTTAATTTCTTCCTCTTTAATTTAAATCAGCCTTATTGTCCTAAAAACTATACACGTAGAGGTTTTTACAATTAGTAGGGTTCGAATTACTTCTTATATTAGGGATTATTTGTGTCAAAAAAAGTTATTGAGATGGTTTGTCAGTATTAGATAAAAGCTTACTTTAAAATATTTTGAAAATAATGATTTTAGTATGAAAACGCTTCAGCAAAAAAATTGCCACGAACTCAATAAATAAAGTCTAACAACTTATGTATAACGCAATTTATTATAAAGCTGAAATTTCTATAGAGAATTCACGAAACGTTTTTTAAGTCTACTTTTATGATAGCTACTATCAAAGATATTCGCGTATCTATATATGTATTACATAGGCGTTATGTACACAACATTCTGTTTTTACTAATTTGTTATCAGTGAAGTACATTTTATTCGCAAAATTGTCGTGTCCTCAATTTATCAGAGACAGACAGCTGTGACGTCAATCGCTACTCTCTTTATTATACCTAATCTCTAAGTTCTTACAAACATCGAATCAGATTCCAATTAGAACAAAGGACGTTTTGATGGATAGCTTTTCATTTTTGCGATACCAAATACTTTGACAAACATTTGGTCATACCTGCTTTCTTTTAATCGCTAGCTGCTTGCCCAGCGAGTGTGTAGGTAGAGCTTGTGTTTCTCTCGGCTCTCTCGTCGCCAGATCGTCCAAAAGCGCCTCGCACTTCTCCTTGTCACGCTCGTCATCGGATACCAGGAGGAACCTCCTCCACCTGGCCGAATCAAATCCCCAATGGCACGTGCGATGTTCAGTCGTGTGCGTGTGACACACGAACCGTCGCGGGACGTACACTCCGCGGCAATCCACACACTGCACTAGTCCAAGTTCAGCCGCGCAAACACCACGCGCGCCCCCAAAACACTCATGGTACACCCGAAAACCTGGTAATTTTTTTACAGCCGCAGCAGGACCATGCAGAAGAGCCGCGCACAATCGTTCCGCGTCTGTTTGCGTTATCAAGCCGCACGACGGGGCCGTCCGAGGCAGCACGCCAGTCGACTTTAACTCGTGTAACTGCTCCGGCGTGCATCTCGAACAATAAATTTGTAAATCATCACAAACACGATTGATCTGTTCCAAACTGAAGTCTGTCAAAACTGATGTGAGAATTTGCGGGAGGCAGAGGCGACGCTCGCCCCCGACGCTGAAGCAAGATATTGGTTCTCCTTCGAGAGCCGTTTCGCCGCGCTCACCTAGCACCGGGTCTGCGGCGAGGAGAATCGGTGGCGCAGCTCGGGGCAAAGGCGGCGGTGGAGCGGGCGGCGGGCCAGTGCGCCCTATGCCGGGCCCCTGAAGACTCCTTGGTGCACTGGCTTGGTAAGTTCTGAGCACCGAACTGATGTGAGGCGTTACTACATCCATGATCGCGAACTACGCCCGACTAGCGCGCGAACGGACGCGCGCGCGCGGTTCGCCTCGACAGCGGTCGGAGCATGTCTGCGATGGATCGCGCCGCGTCCGCCCGCCCCGCTCGCGGATCCCCGCCCCGAGAGATCTGTGCAAAAATAAGCGAAGAACTCATCACCGTGCTGGCATTTCTCTTTATATTTTATATTCGAAAGTATCAAGAAGATGAGCGATGGTGATTCGGGTAGAATATGTTATGCGTTGAGGCGTGGAAGCCGAGCGGTCGCAGTCAAAGCAGCAGACGGATGGCTCGGCTACTGGAGAGTCTAGCCGGCGCCCCTCGCCCCGCGCACCGCGTCGCCGCCGCCGCGACGGGTCACGTGACCGACCTTCCCGTCAAAATATCCAGAATGGCGTTGCGAGTCGGCGCTCCGTGTACACCATAGATGCCGACTAACAGATCCGATAAATAGTAAAAAGAAAAATACATATTTTCTATGCGACGTTTTAATAGCATAGAAGCGTTGTACATATATAAAAAATACATTTTCTTTCATAGAATTTCCGTTGCTTGTACAATGCATATGAAATTTTATATGATACTTGTAATAGGAAAACAATTTATGATTTCTTGTCTTTGTGTCATTCTATATGTCTGTGTGTTTCTTGCGGATAATTTCTGAAAAGGCTGGACTAATTTAGAGGAGACATTCACTGGCAGACATTTTATCATAATTATGTATACATAACATTATTACGGTTATATCCAGATGACACTGGTATTATTATCATCATCGCCTCGTAGTAAAAACGCATCTAGATATGTTTAACCTCTAAACTGAAAAAACTTCTAAAACGGCGAACTTGTAAAATTTACAATTTTTTCACATTGACTGGTGTAATTGAATAATGATTAAATTAAGTAATGCAATCCATTCAATCTTCTAAGCAAAATAAAAAGGGAAGCAATTAGGTTTTACAGCAAATTTTAATGACGTTCAAACTCTAAGAGTCTAAGAAAATTTAGTATAAGATTTTGATACCCTTTAAATAATATCTGTTATTTATCTTTGAATGCGCGACACGCGAGGGGTATAGATGGTGAAGCGGGGGGAAGGAGTGCCGGTGCGGGACGCGAGGCGGGAGGCAGCTGCGTCTAGAGCGACCGCTCACAGCTCCGTGAAAATTGTTTTTATCATTATTTTACTATACTTGAAACTCAACTCTACAGCAATATTATAAAGTTTGTATTACGGTGCCTATAATGTTGTTGTGAATGTCATTAGAATCACCAGTACTTTGAATTTTAGCTACTAACGCTTATTTCACATTATTACGGTTCAATATTGTGTAGACAATTAGACAAAGCGTTTTGTAACGTAGTAAATCTATTTTGTACAGTACCGAGGTTGTTGATATTTTGCGTATTGAATTAATAAAAATGCGGAGAATACTATATGTATATTAAAAAGCCAAACTATGATAAGCACACTAAAATGGCTTCAACTTGCAGCAAGAATCGCAAGAATAGTTGTCACTGGTACCAAGATTTAATTCCTGGTGGGTTGCAGAATTTCATTTACTATTCTAAAAGTCATGTATCGGATCACACCATATGTATGTCCATTTCACAGTTGTAAGGTTTTAATTTTGTTGTATAGCACCATAGTTCATAGATAGCATGGCCAAAATCTTAATAGTTCTGATTAGATGTAATGTGCTTCTGTACTTAATATAATTAGTCATTAATTAATTCGTCAGACAGTACGTTAAATAAAAAAATGGATTTTCATGTGATTCCGTGTACTGGCAAATTGTTGACACGATCGTTGAAACCAATTTTTTAAGAAAATGCTCCTTATTTTCTTCTCTAGTAATAAAATATTCAATTGATCAGTGAAGTTAAGAATAAGAATCAGTCAAATCGATCCTCGCTACGATTCATCGTCATACATATAAGACATACTGAGAACTTTCTCCTTTGGGAGTTTATTATAAAATTGCACTAGAAATACGTATTTATATCAGTAATAGTGACACCTATTGAAGATTAAACAAACTTATTTGTTTGAATCATAAAAGAAAATATCAAATGCAATATTAAAGTATTGCAATGATAATTTTATATATAACTAGAGGACGCTTTAATAACAAAAACTTTCAAAGACTTGCTTATAGAATTCCATGACATTATACTTTTTATAACGAAACAAATAGAAAAAAAAATAAATGTTAGTGCTATTTATCAAAATGGATAAGATAACACTATTTTAACAATAAATATGCCAATAAACTGTAATGTTAAAAACCTTCGATCTGATATTTTAACATCAAATAAATATTTGTGTCAATAATTTTTCGGCTGATATAACTGAGGTATTATTGTTGATTAAAAAAATAAATGATCTTAAACTACCTAAAGTTTATCACAATTGTAAATTTTATTAAAAATGCAGTGGTCAGTTTTAAAAGGTTAACAAAACTCATTATTTATTTTATATGCCAGAGACATATTAGAGCTGGTGATTGACGTTAACCACAGAGAATATTTCTCAATCTTGACACTGACGCATCGTTTCAATGAATATGTCAATAAATTTTCTTTATAAAATTGCAAATGAAGTTTTTTATTTATGTTGTTATCCCTACTAAAAACTAAATATTCGAGACCAGTTGCAGTTATTAGCCATTCACATTAAAAGTATATAATATTTCAGCGCGGCGGCATTCGGCCTCCAGCCTTCAAGTAAGTCTAAATGTTCGACAACTCCATTTCAATTACGGAGATCGACATTCGTCATATATTCGCCTTTATATATGCACAATGAAATCATTTTAATATTTTTTTTCATTTGACTCTCTATTTTAGATTTTCATGGATCCGTGGGGTTGTGAAATAAGTAAAACGGAAGTTTCTTCAGAATTCGAAGATAATTTCAAGCCTGAGCAAGAGTTTGAAAAATTATCAGATTCTGCCGAGTATTTAGCTGTCCTTGGTAAGATTTTATCTATTGTTATTTTAATTAAAGTGTCGGTTTTTATTACAGCAATTGTTAGTCAATATTAACATTTGGGGGCAAGAGTTATCGAAAGGTTACTTTAACTTTGACTATTTCTGAGATTACTACGTCTATAAGTTTAACTATAATACTGAAGAATAGTAGCACTCCTGTTTATTCTTTCATTCGTTTATTCGTTCTAATTTTAGCATTTCATAAGTATTAATTTACAGAAAGAAAACTCAAGGCACTGAGGAAGAAGCATAAAGTGGTTGAAAATTTGTCAGCCTACCGAGCTGATTGCATCAACCGCTTAATACGTGAAGGCTGTGATCTTGATCCCGTGATTGGTGATACTGACTCAGAGAAACTTCTACAAGATTAAACCAACAGTAAGTAATCATGGCATCATCATCTAACATAGATATTACTGGGACAACTTTCTGTGTGGTGACTGGGGCATCTCAAGGAATTGGCAGAGTTATAGCTATTGAGGTATCTAAATTACTTGGTCCCAATTCTGTTATGTTACTTCTTGCTCGTAAAAAAGAAGAACTAGTCCAAACTTCACATCTTTGTGTATCTGATAACGTTAAGGTGATCCCTAAGTCTATTGACTTATCAGTGGCATCAGAGGAGGAGTTCAATGGTATATTTATGGAAGCTCTAGGTGGACGGAGGGTGACCGAGTTTATGGCTTGTATGATTTTCCATAATGTTGGATCCCTTGGTAATTTATCTGTTGAAACATCTCGCATTGAAGATATTAATGAGATGAGGCAATATTTTGATTTGAATGTCTTTAAAGTGATCTCATTAAATGCTCAATTCCTTAAAATATTTGAAGCAGTTGAGGAGAGGATTATCATCGTAAATATAACATCGCTGTGTGCTATTAAGCCAATGAGTGGTATGGCGTATTATTGTTGCGGAAAGGCCTCTCGCGAAATGTACTTCAGAGTCCTTGCTGAAGAGAAAAAAAGTATTATCATACTAAATTACTCACCTGGACCTGTGGAAACAACTATGATAGATCATGTCATAGATAAAACTGTAAATGCTAATCTTAAAGAAGTGTTTACCTCATTTAAAAATCAAGGAACACTTTTAAAGGCTGAAACAACTGTTAGGAAATGCATTAACATCTTGGTTTCTGGTAACTTTAAGTCGGGTGACCATGTTGATTTCTTTGATGATGAATAAAACTCTAGAAGATACATGCTCTTAACAATTCCTAAATATGATGTTTATCCAAAGTACATTGAATAAGATAAATTTTTATTATTATTTACATATTATAATGTCATATATATTTATTTTGAACTTCTATAACTTATAGATTATGACAATTCAGCATTGTGTACTACAAAGTTATTTCACAAGATTGAACATGTCATTCATAAATTAATTCTATATGTGTTCATGGAAAATAATCACACAGGCATATTAATGCTGTTTTATGAAGTAACTTTGTGTAGGTTTTTATATCATTTAACATATAACAAAATTATCAATTCTAGTTATAATTAACTTATTAATATCATTCCAATATGTATGTATGTTGTATGAATGCAATTCATATTAATAAACGCTTGAATCTCAACATGTCTTTCAATTAACCTAATATCCTTTTATTTACTACTAGTGAATATGAGTTACATTCATATCTTGTTGCTTATCTTTATTGAACTTAATAGCTCAACAAATTAAACATTCCAATAAATTATTTCTTTATATGTATTATGTTACACAATAATTTTATATATTTTGCAAGTTTTATCTGATACCCATCTTTTCTATAATTTTATTCATTTTTTCAGTTACATCCATTTTTTTTTGATACTTACATATTTGCGGAATCATAATGCATATACTTTATAATTAATACGGGTAATACTTTTAACTTTTATACCGGTAACTTTTTACTAATATTTTTATACCGGTTTTTCACCGTCGATCGATATTGATGTACTTCATGATATAAAAAACTGGTTTTCGGCCTCATATAAGGTATTACACGTTGCTTCTTCCTAAAAAACTGTTACCTTATTGTAAAAGTACATTTGTCTGCATATCTTTCGGATTCGTAAACATCGCCTCACTACACAAAAACTTAATATGTAATCTTCATTTTCTAATGAAGGGTGACAAATAGTTTTAATCTATTTATTTATTACTGTTAACACTTCACATACTTAATTCCGAATTGTTATTTTTTCATATTGACTAAACTAATGAGACAAGACCTTATGTCTAATGCCCTATAATTATTCAAAACCACTAAAATCACTGTCAAAATACTAATATATCGTAATTGAACTTAGCTACGCTGAGTTTGAGTTTATGTTGAATACTCAATTTGGTACGTCGGTAAAGTATTTTAATAATTCATCAATCTATTTGATCATAGATATTTTTGATGTGCATTGGGAGTATGACTTATTTATGTAAAATAAATAGATAAGATGTTAAACGTATGCAAAATGGCAAATAGTGCTAAGGATTGCAATTTACTATTAAACAATTGAATATGCTAATCACTATAAAGGTTTATGAGAAAGTATTAAAATGAATGCCGACCTTGAATTGCAATATGATTCGACTGCGTTATAAGACACTAGATTCATAAACCTACCGGTACTGACCACGATGTCAATAGTTATTAGTTCTTATGTAATCAGCTTGTTATTGGTGTTTATATGAGACTAGCGGTGCTCTGCGGTTCCCCCCCCACCCCCCTGTCATATTATTTATGTATGTATGATAACGATGGATCGTAAATAACGCTAATAAAACGTTTTAAAAATATGATTTTTTTAAATCAAGATCGATTTTTTTCTGTGCCATCATCAAAGGCGTCATGAGTCATCTGTCTTCGTTTTCAGGACCGATCCACTAACACCTGTTTTGTTAGATAATTAATCTGTATACGAGTATTAGTCGTTTTCTGAAAAAAACGTACGAACGTACGAAGAAAGAAAGTTTATATAGGTGTATCAATTTTTTAATTTGTGATTTGAAAATTCATATTTGTTATTGATAAATCTTTCGAAGTTTTGAAAAACATTTTAAAACGCTGTAAGACTCGTTACGAAAATGTGAAACAGATTTTGATGAAAATAAGTACAGTTAATTTTTAATGTTGGCGAAATCATGGATTCGTGGTCTTAATATATAATTAATGACATAATTTCAAGCTGTTCGAGCGTATGAAAACGATTTAAATATGTTGCTATGCACGTTAATGGATTTTTACCGCGGTCAATGATAAACGAACTTTATATGCACACTGACGTAGAAAGATAGTTATATGTTAAAACACAATTATTGTTTACGAAGTACTAATCAGTTTCGTGCTGACAAAAAACAATTGTTTACGTCGACTTGGACGCCAAAGACGAGAAAACCTTTTCCTTCTTTCTTTCCTAGGAAAATTACTAATATTTAGTTAATATCATAAATTCTTAGTTTTATTTATCGGAAAATCAACCAAATCATAATGGTAATAACACATTATATAACAAACATAATATATATTCAAATAAATCAAATTTAAGTGTCTATTTGTAATAACAAAATAGTAGCTTTACAAATATCATCAATTTGTATAAAATAACTTTATAAGTAGTCAGTTATAAACATCCTCATAAAATTTCTGTCTGTTTGTTCGGGTTACTCTTCGCAATAGCTGAATCAATTTGGTTGGAACCTTTATTAGAAAGCTATACGGAATGTTTTTATAAGTAACTAATCATCATGATGTTTACCTAAAATCAGAGCAAACGAAGACGTGATGCGTTACTAGTATGTGGATATGTATATTAGTGTATTTCATTGATATTAGAATGTAAATAATAATTTAATTAATGTGTGGTTCAAGTTTAGTCTGGTCTATTGACCCGTCGAGACAAGAGTTGGACTATGCGAATCATTGTATTACATCCGAAGATAAGTAGCGAAATAATTTAAATATAAATCTTTTTAATATTCAAAACACAGCATTTTGGACATAAGTATTGGAAACTTGAATATTAAACACCTAACAAATTGTTTCAAGAGCCTCCATATGCAATTTTTTTAATGTTCAAACTGTTTCAAGGATGACCAACGCCTATGTATATGTATAAATAATATCTAATAAAATATTTAAATCGATATGTGATGTTATAAATAAATATAGAAAAACTACTGCGTACATTATATCCTCGATATGAGCAGCAAGCAATAATGATTAAAATTGATTTGGTTATAAGTATTTCAAGTATCTTTTCCACGGTCTGAACTATATATTGTTACTAAGTTTCAATAAGATAAGAAACTTCAACTCTAGTTAAACTTGACTTGCTAATGAATCTAATAAAGGCGAGTGCGTAAAAATAAACATTGAAACCTCATGTTTGGACTTAAAGCGACTAAAAAACAAATAATCATATAAAAAGTTAAATGTTACAGCAATAATGTGTAATTTTCCATACGTATCATTACACACGGCAAGAAATCCGATATTACGACAGTACTTATTAAAATCGTATACTATTGGCCTATAAATGAATGTATTTAATTAATCGCCGTGTGCAGATTGCATTTATTATTAAACTAGTTACTGTGCGCGACTTTTCTTATTCTTAAATAGTTTCGAGTAAATTATTTTTTCATAAACACAAATTTACCTAACAATTAAGTACGTATAATAATTTCAGGTGTCCGGTATCTGTGACATGTATCTAATATCAGCCAGCAACTAAGACTATTTTTTTCTAAACGATAGGAAGACAAACCAGGATACAGTTCACATATAGTAAGCGATTCCTGTCGCCCATGGATACCTCCAAGACCAGGAGATCTAGAAGACGCGTTACCAACCTTAAAACCTTAGCCTTACTCGTATTATATCATTTGACATTTTTTTTGACGCTCTGCTGCCGGTCTTTTTTTATTTTTAATTCGAGGTTTGGGAACGAAACGCGCACAGTATTTCACGATTTTTCCGATTTATGAACGGTGGTACGTGACCCGAACAGAACTTATACCGGCGGTTATTAATCTATCTGTATATAAAAAATATCTAATTTAATTTAATGGGTTCAGCTTGGAAACGATACAAACACTATCACATTTAGAATAAATGATATCTATAACTTATCTGATCTAAAATTAATGATTTGAAAAAGATTGGTAAATTTTACATTTTTGTCTCCGTACAGTAATAGACAAACACATTTTCGTGTTCAATTTATTATTATTTGAATAAAATTGTAACTTTAACAATATACGAGTATGGTTAGTACACATTATTATTTACATATATCATCCTAATAACATATAGAAACCAGAAGGTATCAAAGTAGTGAAAACGAGATAGAATATAATGACTATTGATAACTTAATAATTTATTTTTCTATATATTCTCCGAATCTTTCTACACACCGTGTACAGCGCTTTGCCAAGGCTTTAACCCCTTAAAAAAAGTTTTGTCTTTTTCCTGAAAAAAGCTCTTTCTCACTAATTTTTGATCCCGCCTCGTACATACAAGGTTTGATTTATATATGACAAATAATAGGATAAAATTGATCAATATTTTGTTAATAAATATAAATGTCATTTAAACAATAAAATCTTAAACTGACATTAATATTGGAAAAGCCAAAGAGAAATTGTGTTTTTCTCTAGCCTCAATTACGCAGAAAGCTACTTTCTTGCCCTTGAGTTACTCACTGACCTAGTTAGTCCCGTAGCACACATCAAGAAATTGAGCTTTGCTTAAATCTATTTTATAAATTCACACAAACGTTATGACAATTTAATCGTAAGTATCTATAGCGATAGCATAAAAGAATTATTAATAAAATCTTCGGGAGTAGGCTTTTAAGTTTAATTTTGAGTTTATTATTCAAGATTTCAGAATGTTGTAGAATGTTATGTATGTTATTTAATGTTATTTATGTGACTTATCGAGTAAAGGGGAACTTTCGTAAGGCTGTAGCCTCAGTTTTTGGATTTTGAAAAGAACGCTTGATCAACGTTTAATATTATAGTACAGATATATCTTAAAATTAATATGTAGTTAGTTATAAAAACACACACTCACAATTATACATTATTATTATTATTCAATCATACGAGTGTATACATATTCTTACAAAGTGTAATTTCTAACAATTACATTAAAGGTAATATAATCAAATTCAGAGCGATTATCATTATTAAACCTAAGATATTTGTTTTCAGCCAATAACATGACAGCTGGACGTAAGAGCCTGTTCCTCTTTCTCATGAACCTAGCTTGGAAATGCCGCTTCAGTATGCCCTTGCTTTTAAGCGGCACAGTAGCCCTGTTAGGACAAGCTTGGATGTTCCAGATACGAGTACAGACGGTACACAGATTGCATGAGAATGAGGTTTGTTTGTAATACTAACACTAGCGGGACATTACGATTTCATTGGCTTTTCATTAATGTAGGTATACATAATGGTGTTATAATTATATTGTCATTTTTACAAATTACTTGTTATAAGTATGGTATATCCTTTCAAATGCACTTCGAACAAAAAACTTATTTTGGTATTAAAAACAGATGTTTCAATTTTATTAAGATTGGAATACTGTGTCTTTGGAGTAGGTTAACTTTAGAATAACTAACTATATTCCCTATAATAGTATAAAACCTATCAAAAGATCGATAGGGTTTTATACTATTGTATTGAGTGGAGCTAAGAGGCTCTACTTGTACATTCATCTTATCATTTTTTTTATATAAAATTAAATAGAAATATTTTTTAAATAGCAGCTATATTCTTAGAGATACCTCACGCATAAAAACAATTTTTTTCTAAACCATATTATTATTGTTTGTACCGAAAGTAAATAAAATTATGCATTTTATTAGAATTTTTTTTAAACTTAATATCCACACTAGTTTTTAACCGCGGCTTTGCTTTCATTTTAAAGCTTTGCTAATAAAGTATCTTATTACTGTGACCAATGTTCGTTCTTTCTCAATTCAAGAAGTTATCTCGATCGGGTCAGCGGTTTAGGTGTAAATGCATAAGAAATAAATAATTTCACTCTTACATTTATAATGTTAGGTTTATAATATTGTTTTAGTTGGCGTACTATGAAGACGAAGAAGATGTAGATGATGATTCTTGGGAAACAGAATCGACTGACTCCTGGGAGACCATCGTGGAAGAGGTCGCTTACGGATGACTGTTATTCAGTTTGCTGTTCCATCATGATCATGCGCATGTGCTGTTTAATCGAGCTGTGTTACCAGAGTAATATGTTATATCCAATAATAGTGATTCCGACTACCACTTATTATATATTTCTCATAAACATCTATAATTGTTTCCGACCCATCATTCTCGACAATTTTATATATAAGTAGATTATACCTCGCGTTCTTATTAATTTTGTCTACCACTTCTAATTGTTGCTCATTTTGGGATGATATTCTTACATGTACAAGCACGCGGTTTCTAGGGATTCATTATAAGTATAGTGGATTGAAAAGTAAATAAAGTACATATAGGTACAGTCGAACCTGGATAAGCGAGAACTGGATAAGTGAGAAAACTCTATAAGTGACAGTAATAGCCAGGACCCGTCATTTTAAGCTCCCAAAACCTCTATTAGCGAGAAACAGAAACCTCTGTAAGAGAGAGT
>JAOSYY010000015.1:933025-962615 GCA_025727935.1 Hebomoia glaucippe
GAAAGCGGTATTGCATCCGAACCGCTTGGTGGCCCGGGCCGCCGACTACGCCGCGTCCGCGAACCCCCGCTGGAGGAACCCGCGTAGCGTCCTCAGCGATCCCGCCGACTCCTTAAGCAAGGCCGTAGAGGCCTTGCTCGCGATCCGATCCGTAGAAAACGGCGACGATTACCCGCGTAATCGTAACCGACTCCGCCGGCGGAGACGAGGTCACTTGTTCCGCGTTCCGCCTACTCGGGTGAGCGTCCGCCCCGCTCTTCAAGCGCCCTCCCCAACTGCGGCAGCCCAAGCCGAGGCCGATGTCCCCCGCGGGGCACCCTTGGTCTAGTCGCAGGCACATGGCGAGCGCTATACGAGAGTAGCTGTATGTATAACTTGAGCTGTTGTTTTTTATTTTGAACCCCTCTTTAGTGAAATTTGGAGGCACGTCACACCAGATATATATACCATTTAATTGAACTAAATTTATTTTTATAGAGGGGAATAAACTACTGAATAATTTTTTACTGATCCTTCTTTCAATTACCAGGCGAATAGAGTTTTACAGGACAATTTCACCCTAAGTCCCGAACTGAACGAATGGCTGTTTTATTTTCACAAGTATTAGCTACACTGAAACTTACTCCTGGTTACCGTAGCTGTAGTTAATTCTCGGTCATTAAACTCCCTCCATGACATCTTCCAAATTTGTTCTATATCGGCGCAACCGTTATGGTGTAATTTATAAACAAACATCGAATTCTACTTATAATTAGTAAGTATTAAGCAGTTTGTCTCTTAAAAATCTTAATGCTGTATATGAATTAAGTATTAAATAAATAAACCGTAGGAAATTATTATTTAAAAAATATTTGGTCAAGTTAATAAAAACTTAATTCATGTTTAACCTGAAAAATGTATTAATTTTGATTCATTATCAAGTCCAATTTTATAGTTGTACTGCTTATTAAATTAAGATGTGAAGAGGAAGACGATAGTTTCATTTGTGTCATTTTTAGCACCAATATTTGGTTTGGTAAGTTAATAAGTAAGATGTGGCGTTGAGAAGACAATATGCGTGCGGTTTATATTCCTATGAGGACTCGAAATTTCATCTGAAGCTATAATACAATTACGTCAGACAATATTAAAAAAAAAATACTGGGGCAATAGAAAGTAATATCTATACTTATAAGTTAAACATAACTTAAAAAATATTTCAAGTGTTAGAAAAAATTAACTTAATTATAACTACTCGTGGTGTGTTACGATTTTTCTCCAACCCGTATCGTATTTTTGTATTATTTTGTAAAATACTATCGCAAAGGTTAATCTGTGTGAACCGTCATAACTGTAAACGGTGGAATAAAATTCAATGTGTTTCAGTTTGTGTGTACATAGCCGTGCTTAAAAATGTCTATACAATTATTTGAGGTACCTGCATCTTACACTTATGTATATTTAAAGTAAGCGGAGTTTAGTTGTTCAAGGAAGATGAACGTAAGGACTGTATGAGGACCAAGACGCGCATAATATGGTAGGAAGCCCTTCCACAGAGACAGAACCCCTTCGTTACGAAGCAGGTTGGTCACAACTGCCAATTGACTCTGACCTTTGGCAGCGTTTTGTATTCTGAAAAAAATAACCATGTACGTTCGGTAACGAAATTTAAAAAGCGAATATTTATACTGTAGATATTTGTTATTTATATAAACTGAGCGCCAAATATAGAAATACCTCTATTGCCTAAAATAAACGTTATCATATTTCAAAAGTCAGTGTCAGTGGGACCAAAAATTTCATTAGTAAATACTAAATATTCATAAATATTTAAAAAAAATAGTAAGACTTGATTTCTCTATATTATATTATTAAATTATTATAATTACGTCTTTGGAATTATTTATTTCATTATTAACATAATATATACATAAATTACTGAGTCGAATGATTCAACACAACATATTAAGGTGTTTGTTATCAATCTTGATAAATGATCTCTGTAGGATTTAAAAAATATATTCTATATACTTCATTGAAAATTTTACCATATAAAAAAAAAGATTTGACGCAAATTTGAGGTTAATTTTTTTTGTGCTATAAAATTCATAGAACTATGAGATACCAATTTGAAGTATTATACATAATTAGAATTCTACGTACCTTGTTTTGATAATATCAACGGGCATCGAAGCGATTGTCGTAATGAGACCAGACACCATAGAAGCGCAGAAGTGCAGTGTTATACCATCAGGCACATACCCCACGAACATTTCACGAGCCTGAATATTTATTGTTATTAATAATGATTGTCGGCATAAATCCCATCAAATTACAGATATAGACAAGATCTCCAAAAACGGTTTTATGCGTAAATACCTATAAAACCATTTTTGGTTTAAATACCAAAAAAACCCTATTCGACTGATTTTAGGGAAGCCATTTTCGCCTGCTAAAATTATGGATGGGCGAAAAATTACAAAAAACATCAATCGATTAATTCGAAAATTGTGTTATTGTTTATACGATTGTCCATATGGTAGTAGTTTCACGGACAGAGTAGGATATGCGACTTGCATAGACAGTTTCAATTTTTTTCGAACAAGATCGCTCGAGTTTAAAGTATCAAACGATAACCGATATTATTGGATTTTATAGAATAAACTGAGAAATTCGAAAATTTCTTATGAGATTTTTTCCTATAATCAAAGGAAAATGCATTTTCTACATTTCAAAGAAAAGAAGGCAAGGCCGATTACCTGTTTGACTATTGTATCAATGACATGAAGCTATACCTGCTCATAAGCCTACTACAAGACACTGAAATCAGTTTCTCAATTAATATATTACCTGTGAATAGGTACTCAGTTGCGCCGCGTTGACCACCATTGCTCGTCCCACTGTGGGCATAGCCCCGCGCCATAGTTTCAATACACCCTCTTCACGTATTATTCTAAAGCAAATATAACCGTAAATTATATTAAACATTTGAAAATATATTTACATCTGTCATTAACAGATGGGGTGAGGTTCACTCGGTATTAGATGATAGCTCAGACAACTGGCATTATTGGTGATTCAATGTGCTGTCAAATATTCGGATATTATATTGCAATACAGTACTTAACTACCTTTCTGTCTATGAATTTTGTTACAACTTTATGTTTACGGTGATCTTTACCTTAATAAAGCGTCGAGAACATTTTTATAATTCCTTCGTTGTTCAGCCGGGAGCCTGCCATCGGCTGTCATTCGAATCAGCGCAACCTATCGGCAAATCCATCATTATTATTTGGAGTAATTATTCATCTCTTTCTATATAAATATAACGTCATTGTTTATACTATTTAGAGAAA
The DNA here is from genome assembly GCA_025727935.1 of Hebomoia glaucippe. NCBI lineage: Eukaryota > Metazoa > Arthropoda > Insecta > Lepidoptera > Pieridae > Hebomoia > Hebomoia glaucippe. The sequence goes on from JAOSYY010000015.1 coordinate 936,361, forward strand.
AAATACTTTTGACTTTGAACTTGAATGCGTCGGTGTATTTCTAATGAGACTATTTTTGTATGCAACTTGGCGAAGAGTCAAACTTGCGCAGAGGGCAATGAGCCATTGTTATAATGTAATATTTTGTTTCCATAGAGATTTAATAATAACAAAGTCAAAATATGAAATGTGCTATAAAAACTAGATCCCTCATAAATATTACCCGCAAAGTGTGAAAATTGTATAAAATATGTATATGTTTTTCTAACATTATTCAATTACGCCCGAATATTTATATGACTGATATAAAAACTATTCACACTCGGCAACAACTGGCGTTATTCAATTTATGACTAATTTATCTTTCTAGTTTTTTGGATGATTTTACTTTTTAGTGAAAAAATTATTTAAGACATTTCTATATTGTTAAAGAGTCATGGACGCCTCTGTTAGAGGCTCCAGATTTTTATTTCTATTTCTTAATAAAAAGAGAATATCTGTACAATCCTTTATACATATATATTATAAATTTATGTAGGTTAACATTATTTTTGCTTTTATTTAGAAATAGTTACCTCAGCAGGTGTTCCTACAAAGGCACCAATAGAACCAGCAGCTATCCCAAGTGCAGTTTTCATACCGAAATTTGGTGCTTCGCCCCCATGTCGTCTGGAATATGTGATAACATTCATAAGTTAGTTTATATGTTGTATTTAGTACATATCTATAATACAATCATAGATCAAAACAAATCTAAAAACCATTACTGAAAAAAAAAACAAAAATATAGAATACTGTATAGTATATACATGAGAAAAGTTAGCATGTTATAAGTATTTTAATGAATAATCATAAAATGGTGTTTGAATTTTACATATTAATTGGTAAAATTTCTTGGATTGTGGATATAAATTCTTTTCTAATATATTATTACCGATTTTCTGTCTTGTTTATAAGTAAGACTGCATAAGTACTAGAGTTTAATTTGTTAAATAGGCTACATTTATATCAGGATAATGTTTTAATAAAACAAGTATAACAATACCTATTGCATCATAAGTGAATGTATACTAAACATTATCAAACAATGCTCCTATCTAAGGGTCGAATGTCATGTAAATGGGTATACAAAATAGTATGTTATCATATAAGTAGTTAAATAGTTATATATACTTCTGAAGTAGACTTTTTACTAGAGAATTCAATGAAGAAACAAGAATAAAATAGTGTTTAAACAATAATATGTAATAAAGAAACAACATTAAAATTTATTAAACATTCATCCTTATTTTTCTTGTTATATAATGTTGTAGTATTTGACGATATTATACAAAGTAATCAATGTCAACACACTATCAATATTGAGTTAAGAATATTAGTAAATATAAAGCCATTTATTACACAATATTTACAATCTAGATTAACATCTGTATCAGTAGATTTAGAATCACAAATTTTTAGCATGATTTTGTAACTATATATGTTGGAAAGATTTAATTTTTGTTATATATATAGAATTATGTCTTGATTAGAATTAGAATTTATTCATAGTATTTAGACATTGTTATACTCACTCTTTATATGAATCAAAAAGCCAACTATAGACACCAAGGCGGGTAGTAGTATAAGTTGCTTGTCGTAGTAATCCAGCTGAGAGACCAGTATATAAAGATACAAATCCCTCTCTTGCAATGATTTCACCAGCCACAGTAAATGAAGATCGACCACCACCACTCAGTTGCATGCGGGTTTTGATTAAATCAAGAGGCTGTACTACACATGTAGCTGCCATTCTGTAAAAATATTAAATTTTGGTCAAAAAGTTCTTTGACCTTGCTAATAAATTTTAAATTTCAAGTTCTGTAACAAATAATATATAATATGCTATTTCTTATGGGATATATTTATTTTTGAAGACTTAGATCAAGGATGTTTTACCCTATCCTCATAATCTCTGGCACACTAAAGGTATGAAGCAGAATGTACAAAGCAATGTTAAACAAGTATATGTTACTTGAACTTCCACAAGACAAATCAAAATTGAAGACAATGTTATTAGAAATACTGTAATGATATACTAGTTTTAAGCTATAGTTCTGTGATAATTTATTTGTTTATTTGATGACCACAAAAAACTGCAAAGTTAAATGCATAGTACATTAAAATAATTTTTCTACTTTTCTACACAGACAAAAAAATTGAAACTACCAATTCTGGGTTCAAAGTTGCATTCGTTTGACCATGAGCAAAGGTCACTGATAATAGATAATCAACTTTTCTAAGATTCCATTGATACTGTATGTAATTTAGAGGCAACAATAGCGTAAGTTACATAATCTCAATATAATAAAAATCGTGAAGGTCAAATCAAAATGTGATTAATTATTGTAAACCTTAACAATTTAATTTCATAAAAATACTGTAACAAATAATCGTTTAATTTATTACTTAGTTTATAGTAAGTTTAAAAGTTTTGAAGTTATTTACTAACCCAGCAAAGCCACCAAAAGCGAATTTTAATCCATTTGGGATATATCGCTCCTTTACCGGTACAATAGTTTGGGCTTGAGCCATTATTTTGTAACCTCAATAATAAGTACTAAAGGAACGTAAATATCTGAACTTTAAATAAACAATTAGTTCGTAAACACTAGACTGGTAGCAACAATCAACTAGACGATCGGAATTTCAATTTTCAAATGTCTAATACGAATACCTATTACCGAAAGTCATATACGATTTTAAGAAATACATATATAGTAAGTCATAAAGGAAATTGCACATACAAAATATTTCTTGATGTCAATTGTCATTTGTCAACATTAAGTTTTAGAAACCGTTAATGTAGACAAAACTTTAATTTTAGGGCTTTTATAGCAAATCATATGATGACGTCTAAGAAGATGTTTTACCTATTTTAATAAACAAAAATTTCTTAGGAAAGCAGTCTGACAGCTTTTAAACCATTTTTTTACTCGTTGGAAACGAAATCAAAACGAAGCCAGTGTTGTCGTCTGAGACCTAAAATTTCATATTTCTTTAAAAAAAATAGAAGCTGGTATCACTTTTTATTATGCGGATTCCAGGACATTCCCTAAATATGTACTTATTGGATCTCTATTTACCTAATAAATAATACTATTTATTATTTATACATATACGGGCATAAACAATAAAAAGTGTGTGAATTAACCAAAATAATTATAATATTATATCTAATCATCGCGTTTATGATGCACATTTACCATAGAGTTAGTTTGCGAAACCGGATATATGTTAACTGTGGATATGATTATTGATAAATGTTTAGTTGATGGAGTAGGGGTCTTACCTTTTAACTAAAAGTTTAAATATTTGTGTTTGAGTGAATAGAATTGGTAAATTGTAAGTCTCATATGTAGTTACTATGTGAAAGACATTTTTTAATATTTCTAATATCACCTACGAGCAGCTGCTCGTGGAGGTAGTTAGCTAACTAGCTATTTAATTTTTATTAATGATAAATATGTTAACACAACTAACTAACTTTAGTTCTTAGATACCAATCTTTAATAAATTTAAATAATTTAATAAATTGCAGAAAGGATAAATATTACGCTACACAGAAAAATTCTCCTTTCAATTTTAATTTATACATATATTCAGAAAAATGTTTGTCCGGCCTTCACTGTTTCACGAGTACCTCGATAGAGCCTGTGTAATAGATCAAGTTTACGAAGCAATGGGCAAAGATGATCTAGGAGAAGTGGTTATGACAGCTTTGGATATTCTCAAAAAGACGGGCAATATTCCTAACTTTAAACAAGAAGGAAAATCTGAAATCCAGTCAGATATATTCAGATCGGCTGGAAATGATCATGTGTCCAAAGGAGATTTTACTTCAGCATTAGAGTGTTACAATAGAGCACTTTTATGGGCACCAAAAAATTCTCGTGCTATGAAATTGGCATACAGTAACAGATCTTTTGTACTTTTAAAAGTTAAAGCATTTAGAGCTTGTGTTACAGATATTGACAGATGTTTCTCAATGGGATGTCCTACCGACATTAAGGATAAACTTTTAAAACGGAGAGATGAAGCAAATCAATATTCTTTAATGGAAACACTTGCGCTTAATTCCCTTAAAGGCTTCAGCAGAGATTATTTTAATTTTACTGCTACCCGAAATTCGGAGGTTTCATCTGTTTCTGCAAAAATTAATTTTGAAGTCAAAGGAAATGAAGTAAGAGTCACAGCAGCAACTACAATTGATACCGGCACATTGATATCATATGAAGAAGCCTATATGGCAACAGTCAGTCATGAAAATCGTTATGTTTCATGTTATTATTGTCTCAAATTGCTACCAAACTTGATACCATGTGATACTTGCTGTTATGCTCTATTTTGCAGTGAAGAATGTAAGAGCGAATGTTATAAAGACTATCACAAATATGAATGTAAAATGATGGGTATAGTAAATGAAATATGTCATGGACCAATACCAAATTTACTGATCAAATCATTACTAAAGCTCAAAACTAAAACAGACTCATGGAAAGAACTCATAAAGGCTTCTAAAAAATTAGGCAATGAGAGAATTAAAAGCTTTCCTGTAAAGGAGCTGATCGACTATACCTCGGAATATTCAATCCTTTCATTTTCTGAAAACCGTGCATTTGTACATGGAATCATGTACAATGCCAGTTTTGTGTGTGCTGCACTGTTACACTATTTGTCGGAAATTCCATCATTTTTGCCAAGTACTGATAGAGAAGAAGCTGTTAGAGCCATGGCGAGAATCATGATGTATCTATCTATCTATGGGCCACCAAACTATGTGATACAATCAGTTAATGAAATGAGATCAGAACGCACAGGTGTTCAACAAATGCCAAGTTTTGCGTGGTATACATTTTATGGGAATCTGAAAACTTCATGTAAACCAAATGTTATGGTTTCATTTCTTCATAACAAAGCTGCCTTGATAGCTATGCGAAAAATAAACCCTGGAGATGAGATAATTGCGTCATGTTTGTAAGTAAACATATGAATACATATAATGTCAAATTTTAATTTTTAAGAGATACTAACTTCTTAATACACTTTTTACACTTGTTCTATACCTCATCATACTAGAATAATGAAATAAAAACATGACTACACTTAAACATTTTGTAATTATGTAATAATAAAATATTCAGTAGGATTAGATTACTAATAATGATGTCAAGTGTTTTGTCTATTGTTGAAATATATCTTTTACAGAGAAACATCAGTTGAATTAGACAACCATTTCAGAAATGTACAAACATTTCTATTAAGAGGATCAGTTTGCATATGCCCAAAATGCAATGGTATAGGCGGAAGAGATATCCTGTCACCTTCACAGCAAGAATGTTTCCGGAACATAAATATCCTATCGCTACAAGGAAAGTTTGATGTAGTTTATGCAAAGGAGATATTTGATAAAGTTGTTAAAGTTATGGATGTACTAAGCGACGTGCCAAATTCTAGAGAGTTTTTGCAATGTTATGTATTATTTCGCAAGTGTGTCCTATTTTTTGAGGCAGTTGAAACAGTAAACGGCATTATACGTTAATACCATTTTATCTATAATCTTAATATCGCTGTCTGTACATTGAAGATATATAAAGAAATATTAGTATACTTTACTTTATTAATGTAATAAATAGAACCCTAAACAAGGATTTTTAAAATTTTTGTCTATGTGAGCGCTAGTCTCAGAAATGGCTGTATCATGATAACCTTCAATGAGCATTTAGTGTTTGTTTTATTTACTTCGATTTAGAAATAAAAAAACGTTTTAGATGTTTAAAGAATCGCGTTGAATAATCGTTCAAAAAAACGCTATAAAATAATTGTTTAGGTTGGCTAAAAGCAAAAATATATTATGGCTTGTAAAATTATTTATATTAAGATTAGAAGAAATGAATAGATTCGAGTAGGTTTAAGACCAATGTAAATTGGCCTTAGATCTAGATCATTACTGATAAGGAATAAAGTTCAGTCTAGGCTGGTCATTCATGGATTGCATACGACTTCAAATGTGTATTTTAAAATTATATCTCCTACACATAAAATAAATCAGTAGAAGTCGCGTATTGTATCTTTAATGAATTTATGCAAAAACTATTATAGGCATTAGGAATGAGCAATAGAATACAAAAAAAAATTATCTTTTAGTCTGTACTCAACAGATTTTTCGATATTTAAATATGTTTTGTCTCATTCTTCTATACATATAATGAATCAGCAGTAGAAATCATAGAAATTACAAGTTACCCAAAAATAATAGCGCGCGAGCGAAGCTGGCAAAAGCTAGTTCTATATAATATATTTATATTTCTACTTCACTTCAAACTTTATAAGAGTGTATGACAGATTAGAGTTTTTGAATCAGTATTTAATTATAGAGTGTAAGCTTTTTTATTCTTAGTAAAAAAATAAAGATTTCTGTAAAGTAACTGTCTTATTCAAGTGTTTTCTTTCATCCCAATTGATTCTGAAAATATTTTTATTTCTCCTAATTGTTTGGTATTTCTGGACTCAAAAGAGTTATGTCATACATTTTGTACCCAAAAGTTAATATTTTGTACATTAGCATTAATGTTATCTATTTTGGGCGAAACTGGTATGAATCTTAAACTATTACTACTACAAACCATTATCCTGAGAGTATTATAAATAGCTAGTTTTATTGAATAATAAGATTAGCAGGTAACATTATGGTTGAAAATACACAGTATTCCTTTTTAACTATTTATTAAAACAAGCCTAATTTATATTTGTGTTTATGCCTATGTCAGTCTTTATCTATTGTCAGTAAATGCACTAAACAAAAAAATATACAGCTATGCAATTCAGTTGAGTCTTTTAATCAGAAACTAAACAATCTTTATATTGCTCCATCCAGTCTGAAGGTTGTTTGTCAAATGCCTGAAATAAGCAAAGTTGATATAAAAATGTAACCAGTTGAGGCCAGTTTTCTATTATTTATGAAAACCAAGCATGAAACTCGTTTTAACATAGGAGGATTCTTAAGGCACAAAACGTCCTTAATTATTCAAATACTTGTTCTATTATTTACTGTGTGTTCAAGAAAAATACTATATGTATACTTCACATATGCTACTAATAAAGATTAAACAATTAATATGTATAGAAATATGCATATGTGATTATACTCATATGTGAGGATCTCACCTCAGCCATCATATTGAGTAGAAATAATTTTGGTATCTCTTCTATGGCTCTCTGTCCCCATTCAAATATATATCTAGCTAATTCATTGTCATTTATCTGCAAAAAGTTAAAGACATAAAAGCTAATATATTTTTTACTAATATAATCTTGATTTTCATTTAGCTACAAGAAAATGAATTAAGCAGGAATTTTACCCAAAATTGAATTAAATCAAGAAACTGTGAGACACAATATTTGTTCCTCTTTTTGTGATCAAATATTGTAATGCTTAACTATGAAATGAAACAGAAGCCTCAAAAAATACATCAAGAATATAATTATATACTTTCCGAGATTTTACTATACCCAGAGTTTATGTATATAAAACAAAGTATGAGAATGCATCCTGGTAATTCGTCCTTAAAAAGATCCTATTTTTTTTTCACATTATATATCAAAATATTAATCAGTACCTTAGTATATTTTAGATACAATTGTTTGGTGAATTGATGTGTTAATAACTTTCTACCAGTAAAATCACTTTCTTCAAGAAGGCCAGCTTCAGCAAGAAAACCCCACATGTCATCTGTATCATAAAAAATATAACTTACTACTTTACATTAAAGAAGTCTACCTTACTAACTTGAAAGTTGTTTGATAAATTTTTTTTTACTTAAAAACTTAATTTTTGTTACCATCATAGTTTTAATAAGTCAATAAGTATATGAGTTATATATATATTACCATCCTTTACTATTCCCCCACTCATAAACACATGTATCAACGCAGTAACAAGCAGAAGCCTCTGCGATCCATCCACTATAGTGGACAGCAAGGCATTCTTACATGGATCAGCCAAAACAACTATATATTGGACTCCCGTTTTTGATGGTATTTGCACTAGTTTATAACCATAGATCTGAAATAGAAATTTTTCAAAATATATAGAATGAAATTTAAGTCTTTTATAATACTTACTAATATTCACTTATTATTAACTCTATTAATAATGAGTGGATTTATCTTCGAATAAGTATTTTATTTATTCAAAAAGGACTAGAGATAAACAAATAGAAACTTAAATACAGCCCAGTATATCTTTAACAAAAGTCAATAGAGGTTGTACAAACCTGTTTTAACATTTTTTCTGAGTGGAGTATAATAGAATTTATTTGGCTAGAGGAGCTCTGGCAAATATTTTCCAAATGTTTGAAAATTTCAAACCGTTTTATTGGAATTTTGCTGCCCTCGCGACATAATATGTAATGAACACATTCTTTAACTGTCTCTATGTTAAGGTTATCCGAAGGTTCTTCTACACTTTGCCTGCTTTTTTTCCGATGCATTGTCTTCAAAATACGGTCCTAAGACTGACATGCAGTTGAAGCACGCGAACTTTACCAGTTTATAGTTTATACTTTACTCTGACTTAAAAAATAAAAATGTTTTCAAAATTTAAAATAGTACGTCACTTAAGTTGACGTTTTGGCTTTGACAGTTAAATGCAATATGTCATAGACTCATAGTTAATTTCAATTTACAAATGGCCCTTCAGGCGTCTTCCACACTTACAATAATATTGCACAATTAGACCTGAGTGGATCGTGAGGAATCGATTAAATTTGATTCGATCGCCATCTTATCTGTTTATGATGTGTCGTGTCGCTGAGCAGAGGGACACCATCTCTGCTTACGCTCTAAAAAATGATCGACCGTTCACTTTTATAGGTTATGACGTATGACATGACCAGCGTGATAAATACTACATCGCGCCTTTAGACATTTATTCGATTTAAATTTAGATTTCTCAACATAGAGACATTCGAAATTTTAATGTTTCTACTTTAAGTCGTAATACTATTTAGTTTGATTTACTTTCAGTAGTGACCTACATTAGAAAAGACCAATTAATCTGCAGAAAAGGAAATACGTTACTTAGATCACTTTCATGAAAAAATATTTTGAATAAGAATAATAACACGTATTTTTATAAATATATGTAAAACTATACTATAATATAATATACCTTAAATAATTTAAAAAGTCTTAAATATAACAATTTATGAATGATTTTATTTTAAATTAATAAACAAATTCATTTAAAATATCTACATTCGATTTTTCCATAAAATTTTAATTTTCTCAATAATTTTCTATAATTCTAAAGATCCGCCGTGTATGCGACATAATAAAAGTTCGTTATAATTAATTCGATCATTTTGATCTGATCACTTCATAGTTATGTCGCGAGTAGACCTGGGTCAATCGATCACTTCTCGCGACCCGGGTCGGTTGCGACACAACTATGAAGTGATAGGATCATTTTGACCCGATCATTTGATCGACCTATTAACCTATTAGATCTAAATTAATTTGGCAACACAATTTGTTTCTCTAGATACTGCGGTATCTAGAGAAACAAATTGTGCCACAACAAATTGTGTTGGTTGCGACCACAGAGCATAAGTACGTAAAAAAAATTGCCGCCATATCCACTACAAGCGCGGGTGGCTCGGCGTTGCACAACCCGACACGGCTTTGGCAAAAACGATCGATTCTGTACGAGATATGCGAACGAATCTCTTTTTAGCGGTTAGTGATCGGGTCAAAATGGTCCAATCAATCGCGATCGACCCAGGTCTAGTCGCGAGTTTGCGACCGACCGGTGTCACGGAAACTGTCGATTGATTCAGATCTATGCTCAATATAGATACTTTCACGAGAACTTTTGAAGTTATAAAGGTATTATTAAAACCTGCACATTAATTAAAAATGCTTGAGTTAATTAAAATTTTATTTTATCGTGTATGCTCAGTATTGCTAATATCTTTCGGTTCACATTAAAACCAAAGCTTCGCTGTCAGACGTATTGCTACCATTTGATTAATTTTTATTAAACGTTTGCATTCAAAAAAACATTCCATATTTTGATATTCTTGCTCAACACAAATATTACTGTATTTGTGGTGAGCAATAATCGGTGCAATATTATTGTAAGTGTGATAGTCGCTTAACGTCCAAGGTTATGCTAAACCATCTGCAAGTGTTTTTTTTCAATCTTCATTAGATATTTGCGGTTATTAATTTATTATACTGGCTGTCCTCTCATGAAGGAAGTTGTGTAAGAGTATTGTCATTAATTGTAAGTAAAAATTTATGTATAGATATTTAAGTTAAATAGTATTTATCTAAAATACTGCATAATCAGAATTATTATAAAAGAAATTTAAAAAACATTTTACAATTCGTAGTGTTTAGATATATTACAGTATTACCTATTCGTTACAAATTCTGTAATTAAATATTCATAAATGTACATTTTCGGTGGATAACTTTATTGTTTTCTGATATATATTTTTATTAAAATAAATATCAGTGAGAGGTACTGTGGTAGGGGCTGCAAAGATGTGTCGTTACAATGTTGCAGTATCCATACCAATTAATCACGTAAAAGCGAACTTTTAAATAAAGTTATTACAGTCAGAATAAAACCCATTATATTATTCACTGCAATTTTTGAGCATTTTCTAGTTTGCCATAGAGCTTACATATTTTCGGGTCCCAGACCATAATGAGCATTGTTTAACAACATATATATTTCATAATTTTTTAAAATTAAATATGTTTTCTTGGCTTCACATATGAGAGATAGTTATTTTTGTGCATAAGTAATGACTTAATCCACAAAAATAACTAACTCTTAGTCTATTAATATTTTTGCCTACATATAAAATTATAATTGCAGTTAAAAATATGTCAGAAATGTAGATAACTAATTGGGGAGATTTTACTGATATCTGGATAATTGGAGGATAATACATTGTTTGTCTTTTAGAATATCCTTAAATTTATTTGCTGTTTTAATAAACCATCTTTGACATGACAGATACCTTTTGCATTGCATAAACTTTCTTTCAGAACAAAATGCCAAACGTTACCTTCTACTACTTCCCAGTTAAGGCTTTGGGTGAATCCACTCGCCTTCTCCTGGCATATGGAGGTCAAGAGTTTGAAGACAAACGTATTCCCATGGAAGAGTGGCAAGCTTTCAAGCCATGTAAGTTTATATATAAAACTATTCAGAAATACGAAAACTAATAGAATTATTTAAATGATTAATTAAAATGTATCCATCATTGAGTGCAATAAGTGCAAAAGAATATTAATTACTGTGGGAGGGTAAATGGGAGAAGGCTGGTCATTTGGCTTGTAAAAATTATAAAAAATAGAAAAATATTTTTTCTATTCCCTCATAGATAATAGATATGGGAATTAATTTAAGACTGTTGATAGGTTCTCAAATCATTTTTGCATGTAAAATTGTACAAATTAAAAGTAATGTTTGCATTTGTAACTTCTTATAAAAATTATTAGAACCTGAGAAATGCAAATATTTCCTTGAACATAATATGTATCAATCATTGTATGTAGAGGTCACTCATGAATGACTTGCATTTGTTGCTGCCCCGCATATTATTCAATAGAGGTACAATTTCCTGTTATTATAATAGCAACATGTTCAAGTCTCACGGGAAATGTATGTTTTATTGTTTCCACAAATGTGATCATGAATGTTTTAAAATTGTCTTGTAGAACTATAATTAAAGGCTAATGTGTTGTGTCTGTAAATTACTTTAGTACTAAAGAAGAATCCTAATTAGTTACATTGATAAAATCATAAATAATATCACACTCTGGTCAATAGTGAAGAGTACAATATAATGCTTTTTAAAGGTGACAGGCATGTTTACAAGATAATATGAGGGATAATAAAAGTGAATGGGAAGCATATACATTGGTGCTGATTAATAGTATAATTACTCTGTAAATTTCGATGATAACAGAGCGGCAATAAAAAAAATTATAACTATAGCTTCTAAAATGATGAACTAATTTTAATTTTTTTCTTCTTAAGTGGGCTCGATCGTGAGTTCGATATATTTCAAGAAATTTGGTTGAGCTATTGAATAATCAAATACTTATAATGGTGCCTACTTCATATTATACTAGTAATTCCAATTAACATAATTTTCATTTTTAAGTTATGTACTTTGAAGTGTTTGACATTCACTAATTTTAGTTTAAAAATATTACACTTCCTTTTTGATAAATGCGTCTATTTCAAATATTTCTTTATCAATATTCAAAGAGTATTCTATTATGCTCTAGTATCAATACCTTTAATTATGAACAGTTTTATCAATTAACAATTGAGCGAAGTGAATTCTAATAAAGCACTCGTAAAACAAGGACGCGTTTTGATATCAATATAACGATTATGGAAATTAGATTGTTAGGTAATTACATTTCTAGGTCTTAATTTTAATAGTTAGGCGATTTGGCATTTATTAAAGAGAACACATTTAATATTCGTCTGGATTTTTTTATTCTTCTAGTAACTAAAAACTTTTCATTAGTTAAATTTAGTTTTTATTATACTTAAGTATACACGTGTTTATCAGCTTCACTTGTAACTGATAAACAACGTTATCACATGTTGGAAGTTTTAAACCTACTTCAAATTGTTGTAAAAAAAATAAACTTCACATAATTGGTATAATTTGGAAATATGGAGCTAGTATTTAAGCGCATTTAGGAACTTTTTAGATACCTACGTTCATCACGATTTAATCTTTAGCACGCGATCGTAATGCTGTGAAGTATTTTTTAAATGTAGTGAAAATGTTTAAGTGACAAACAAATTCGACTACAAAACAAATAATCGCTTACTTAGTATTATATAATATCATGTCTATTTTGCGTGATTAATACATATAATTAACGATGTTAAGTTTTGTCTGTTTATCTTTGAAAGTTTTATAAGTCATGGACTAGAGACTTGCATCTCCGTTTACTTCTCAACCATGCAAAGTATATTATATTACAGTTTTCATTGACATTTAAGATATTTTTAAGTTTTTTTATGTATATATGATGCTACATCTCAATCAAGCTTGTTAATAAATAGAGAATTTTATTTTTTAAATATTTTTAAATAATGAAATAAGTAGAATACTAAGATTTTACACAAATACATTGTAGCCGTGCAAACCCGGCTTAGCTGAAGTTTATATATGGCTGTGAAAAAGTTAGCACAATAGTTTGATGATGTAATCTTTGTAAGCGGCAACGTTATCAAGGCATCAAGGTTATCCACATATGATATGAAATTCGTTTTTATTCGCGAAAACTTCTAGACTTATAATTAAAATACATGTAACTCATGTATTTTAATTATATGTATATAACACATACTCACAAAATGATTGCTGTAAGTAATTATTTTCAATATATCTAATATATGTATATGTTGCTGATTTGCTAAAACATGTTAAAAACTAAATAAAATATTTTAATAATATTATTTCGTATTAATTAAACGGACAATCTATATTTAAGATAACTAAAAAAAATATAAATAGATTGTAAACATCGGAATTAGTAACATGCCTTTTAATGCGGTTTCTCTAAAAAAATGTATCCACTGTAATGCGGTTCAAACGGTTAGCGTTATATTTTTATCACAATAATCGATATATTTGTACAGGGGCTTAAGTTCATCGAACAGTTTTGGCCTTGATCGGACCTGATACCTATCATACTTCAGCGACTTGTCATAAATAATTAAATGATTCTCTAATAAACTTTCTGATCGGGCAGAATGATTTTTAAAATGAAAGTGCGTTGCCAATGACTAGGAGCGAACTGCATTTAGTACCCAAATGCTTTCTTAAAAATAAACTTATAATACGAAATATATAAGATCCCATCTGAAAACGACTTATACTACTTAAGCCTAATATGTAAAGATTATGTATACGTCATGAACTCTACCTAAGTCACTATCGACTGAATTTTTGAATATTGGTTGAGATATACCTTTTAGGCCAGGGTCATCATTTAATGTTATAGATCTGTTTTATTGTTACTTTGAGTTTTACTAAAGTCGTAGACGCTTCCATACATTACCTTTTATAAGCAAAATTATGGTAGTTTGAAATGTTGAATAAAAACAGCTCCGTTTTACCAATTTATGATATATTATATATATTATTTAAAGTATCAAAGGTTGTAGTAATGAATGTATAAGAAAAGTTATTTTTACTCTAAACGTGGATATTGATTTATTAGTATAATAATAATTTGAAGGTTTACAGTAAAACAAACCACATTTTAATTTTAATTAGTAATGATTAACATTTAAAATTGTAATTTATTGTCACTTTAAAAATTTGTTCTCATACTACCGACGATATATATAGGAATAACTGTAATTTATTTACAATTCAATTTTCGGCTTTTGTGTGGTTTCAGAAAACGGGAACCCTTTTTCGATTTTTCATAATTGTTTGGGATCAATCAAGTAGGAAATTAGAATAAAAGGCGGCCTTCTGCAAAGTGGCACTTATGGTAATTTTAAGCATGGAACAAAGATATTTTGACATCTTAGTCACTGGTCATACTTCTTTAAACGAAAATTTTATCTCGTATCGTTTCGGGTTTCAAATTCAGAACGCAACAAACAACGTGCAAAAAATCTTGTGTTAATGAAGTTATAACGTATGTTGTAAATAATCAGTGAAATCAAATTTTGAATTACTTATGGTAAAACAATGTTATGGTTACAGCGACGCCATTCGGGCAGATGCCGGTGCTAGTGATAGATGGGAAGGAGTACGCACAAAGCTTCGCCATAAGCCGTTACCTTGGCAAAAAGTACGGGTTAGTTGGCGCTGACGCTGAAGAGGACTTCGAAATTGACCAAAACGTTGACTTCGTTAATGACATTCGTGCAAGTGAGTGCTGTGCAAATAACAGTTATCGAAATTTGAACGAATTGTAGATTATTATCGAACTGTTGGGATATTCCATCTACGTATTCTCAGATAAAATTATTAAAATTAATATATATGAAAACAATACGTCAAAACACAGTTATGTTAATACGACAATTCGAAGTAGCTCAAATATTTTTTACAGCTTTCTTCGCCACTAATGAAGATAGTAAAAGTATGTTTATGTTTAAAGAAGAGTGATTTTCAGAGGCTGCCCTTGTACAGTACGAACCAGATGCGGACGTGAAGGCGAAGAAGCATGTAGAGAGCGTCCAGAATGTATATCCTCCGTTGCTTGAGAAATTGGACCAATTGATCAAGAAGAATAACGGACACATCGCTGCCGGCAAGGTTTGTCTAGACACTAGAAAAATAATGTTTTGTGCTAAATTTTGCTATGTTACCTATATCTAAGCTACATTAGAATTATATTAGCCAAAGAACTTGTAGGAACTTTACGATAAGATACGAGTATAAACATATTAAAATAAATAATATATTTAAATCATATTGATGGCAAAATATATGACTATATCTCATATACGTCGATCTATAAATGTTATTAAAAATCGTCAATTTGTAGGTTACTTTTCTTTTGTTACAAGGTATCAGCTTCTTATAATAATGTTACAGTTGACTTGGGCAGACTTTGTATTCGCGGGTATGTTTGACTATTTGAAAATGATGATGCAAATGCCAGACCTTGAGAAGAAATACCCAAGCTTCCAACAGGTGGTCGACGCGGTCTACTCTCTACCCAAAGTCAAGGCTTACGCTGACAAAGCCCCCAAAACTGACTTTTAAAACCAGTTTTTTCAACGAATATGTAAAAAGTGCTGGATGTTTTTTAATGAAATACTAGTAATATGCATAATATTACGAAAAGGCTAGTTTCTTTTCATGATCCAACAGTCGTTTTTAAATCACAAACATAAACAATAAAAAATAACTGGATTTGTTTTGGCTTATACGAAAATAAATATATAAATAGAACTTGTTCTTTTAAGATGTACTACCAATATGCTTTGTAATGTAATAGAAGACTAATGTTGTTTATTAACTGCATTTAATAGTTTTTAGCAATTAATTTTTATTTTTTACATGCATTAAGAATAAGTTGTTTTGCACAACAAAATATTTTTTACCAAATAATATTGTACGAAATGAAAATGTGTCTTGCAATTTTAACATGTAACTTAATACAGTATTTTTCTATAGTATATACCCTAAATATATCAATATTTCTTATATCCATATATTTGAAGTGTGTGTTTTTATTGTTAAATAAATGTTATAAAACATTTCTTATTTTTTATTATCTTCAAACCGAGACACGTTTTGAAAATTTTACCATATACCATATCTCTACATAGATAATAAAGGATGCTATCATAATATATTATGTACTTGCAGTTTTTGTGGTTCTACTTGATTGAGCTTACCTGTATTCTACCGCGGAAGTAGTTTGAAAGTGAAAGTATTTTGCGCCGTATTCCGCTTTAAAAAAGCTGCAGGTCTAAACATATAATTAAAGAATACATCATACTATAATAAATTAAGTTGTCACTTATAATGTTACTAGTTGACCCAGCAAACGTTGTTTTGCCACATAAAAATAGGTTTTGGTTATAAAGGGGTGAAAAATTGGGGTTGTATGTTTTTTATATGCTGTATCATAAAAAACAAAAACTATTTTTTTTGGTCTAAATAATAAAAAGAATCTAACATTTTGGGGGATGAAAAATAGATGTCCGACTCTCAGACCTACTGAATATGCATATAAAATTTTCATAAAAATCGAACGAGCCGTTTCGGAGTAATTTAATTACACACACCGTGACACTAGAATTTTATACAATATTAGATACCATAATCAATTATTTAACTGACTATTATTATATTTTTGACATTTATTAATATGAATTGAAGTTTCAACTCGAAATTTTTGGCTTCCGAATTTTTTACAGTAGGTGGCTCCAAAGATAATAATAGAAAAATAAATAATCATCAAGTTTTTATACTACTGAAGGATCTATATAAATGTTTTTCGTTAATGTCGCTTACAGCCACGCCTCTACCAACCACTCAGTTTCAAATTATTTGGGCTATTTTCGGACAGTAATCGATAAACGAGCATTAACTTGATAATGTTGCCTAAAACATGAGGATAATATTATAGGTACTTCGAGGATTTGGAAATTCCTACGCGCGTTATAGCAGTTTTCGATCTTTCAATCAATGATTATTATCTAATCTCTCCTCTTGAAGTAACTAAAATATTGATAATTTCTTTAAGCGTTTAATATTACTAAACATTTTAAGATAACATAATCATTTTGGAATTCGGGTACGGATTATATTAATATAGTCGACTGGAGTTGATCTTCTGTTATGTGAACTAAAAAAGCGGCGAAGAATAATTTGGGACTATCAGAATTGCTTGGTCATCGTTACGGAGCAAACTCAATGCTGCTCGCCTGTCAAGGTTATCCACTGTCGGTTGATCTAGGGCTATCACCGTACGGATGACATTAAATGATAAAATGAGTTGGTTTATCTCGTTTTGGTCATTACAATTTAGCAGATCAATTTATTTGTTTCTAAAATATAATTCATTATTCCAACATTTACAAACGCTCCTATATATGAAATTTTCTTTATCATAATCATTATCATTGGCTCTAATAATAGGTTGTATATAAAATTGACGTGGAATTCTATTAGCACAGAATAAAGTATAGTGTGCGATTATTAAAGGTGTATCAGTTTTACTGAGTAAACAGTTGCGTTCAAGATTTTATTATTATTTTCTTTAAAACCCCATGAATTTGTCTTGTAACTATTCAGACAACCCTAAATCCATGGTTATCAACTACTACGAATCTAAAATATCCCTCAGTCACTGTTACACAGAGTCACGTATATAACGCGTTGTTTTCTGATTATTTTTGTTTTCCAACATCTATTACTGATGTAAGTAGTATTGTTAGCGGCAGTGAACTGTCATTATTAACACATATTATATTACACTTATTTATAAAATATGTAGCGATATCTCCAATTTTCCGGAATTTTATTACCTGTTTCATACATCTGTTATCTGAATATTATTATATTTTTGGTAATATTACTTTTGTTTTTCGTTTTGAATCGTTAATGTTTTTTTTCTTATGTAATTATGGTTCATTTGTAAGTTTTTTAAAATGATGAAGTCCTTCACAGTTTGATCAATTTTTACTAATACATATACATATCTTGATTTCAAATCGTTGACAATATCGCTTTTTTAAATATGTAATATTTAAAAAAGCCAGATTTGGTTTTCAAATGTGACAACTTCAGTCAATCTGCTCTTAGAAAATGAATTTCTGTATTCCAATTATTAAATATAATTTCACTTTCATAGCATAAATATAATAATTGTGTCCCTCGAGATCCTCCACAATAATAATGATTCAAATTCGATCAAGGATAACTTAAATAAATAATGATGAAAAGTATTATTAAATAATTACTTATTATTAAACAAGTAATAATTCTCATAACGCAGACTTGTGTTAAATTACATTGTACATAAGTGGTTTTTTCTGGTGTTAAATTTGCCAGTCATTCCACTATTATTTCTTTTTATTACTCAGGTATGATAAAGTCAAATGTCAACGGGCCCTTTTCTTGATTATCTCCATAGCCAAGATGATTTCCGTTGACTATAGTTCTATACGAATGTTCAAATATAGTGCATATACAAGCAAACATTCACCAACATCATACCAACAAAATCAAATTGTCGTATGTTATATTAAAATATGGAAGTCTGTCCTACTTGTAATATTTTTTGTGTTATATAAATAGTTGTAATTACTTTCAGATAAAATGGAGAACGTGGTACTTTACTACTTCCCCTTTAAGGGTCTCGGCGAAGGCATTCGGATGCTGTTGACATATGGTGGACAGAAGTTTGATGATCACCGCATTCCCAGAGAAGAATGGCCCGAGTTCAAGCCAAGTATGTATTATTTAGGTTTATTATTGTCTCCATCACTCAGTGACTCTGGGTTCTATACCAAAGAAAGTTGATAACGTACAGGTAAGTAGGGCACTCATCTATAACACCATTTTAACTCACTACTAATAGATGAATCGACATAAAGCTATGAAGAAATATATGATAAAGCGTATTTATCTAGTTTATATATTTATAATTGTAGTGGAAGCCGATAAAAAATCTTAAAAGATTATGAGATAATGAAGCCAAGAGTTTATTCACGTTTGTTAGTATATATTACTATTTGAAAGGTCAGGTATGTTTCTAGAGTGTTCTTAGGTATAATCGGGTGTCGAGAATTTTTAAATGTCTATCATCTTAGCTTTAGTCATTACTTTATTTGTGAATCAGATTCATATTAGTAAAAATGGCCTCGTTTAAGCTATGTTATCATGTATATACAGCTGTTTCGTTTCGTTTATTTGTGGACTATAGGTATACTGCAAGTCACCTCAAATTATGTTTGTATTTACTAGATCTATACACCAGAGTATACCAACATATAGTTTAGGCATTGCAAGTTTTCAAACTATCTGAGGGTTTATATATATTACTTTGTTTTATAGTATATAAATAAACTTGGTTAGCCTAGGAAAATCTTATAATAAAATTGAGTTTTTCCAGTAATTTAATGCCACACTTGATAACTATGTATTAAATTACAGAACTTCTCTTATGATTGCTGCGCGTGTCTCTTACTTTCTAAGTATGTACATGTTGTTCTTGATCTTAGAAAGTAACTTCGAGAAAGTCGTATAAGTTTTGTATCTTCAACCCATACTAGTTAGTAAACACGGCGTTGCTTGCGTAGGAAATTTATTATGAGCGGCTTATTTTATAAAGTTCTTAACTTCCTTTATAACTATTTAGTATATCATTATCTGTACAGCAGTCTTTAATTTCCAAAGTTTCGTCTTCGTATAAAGTCTTTCAAATATTTATTTTTTTAGGATTACATCTATGCTGATAATTTCCATATTAAGCCAGAGTCATTCTTTTCAGAAACACCATTCGGCCAGATGCCAGTTCTAGAGGTCAATGGTAAAAAATACAGTCAAACTCTGGCCATTGCTCGTTACCTTGGTCGTAAATACGGTATCGCTGGGGAGACCATTGAAGAAGGCTTCGAAATTGATCAGAACATGGACTTCTTCACTGACATTCGTATCAGTAAGTATAAAGTAACATGACACCCAAATATGATTTACAAAAAGCTCTTACATGTTATTATTTACACGTTTTCGGCTACCCGTACATTTCAGTACAGCATCGGAAGATTTTGGATAATGATAATAAGGCAATTCAGGCTTAGTAGAAAATTCGTAGAGTAGGGTTGCATGACGCACTCCCTGTCTAGGTTCTATTAGAAGCTGTTAAAACAATTATAATTTTCTGTTTAATTGTGAATTAAATATACCAATCTCTCCCCTTAGCTTTATATTTAGGCTGCGGAAAAACAAACAAAATTATGTTTTCATTATTTCTTAGGTACAGATTTTGCTTTAACTACTCTATTTATGTACATACACTAATTGCGAGCCTGATGTATTTATATTTTTAAATTTTGAGATTTGCACTTTTTGATATAGGGAATCTTTTTGAAGGGATGAACAGCAAGCCACCACAATTTAATCGCAACCTAACCAATGACCTAGATATGTCTTCCATTATAATAGAAGTTCTAAGTTAATATACAATTATACATTTCAGAGGGCTCCGCTGTCATGCTTGAGCAAGACCCCGCTGTAAAGCAGAGACTGAAGGAGGATCTTGAAAAGAATTACTTCCCGGTTGCCTTAAAGAAACTCGATGAAATTATTGCCAAGAACAATGGCCACATTGCTAATGGAAAGGTATATGAAACTATTATTACATTTAGCCATACTAACATAATGGAATGTAAATAACGCTACAAAAACGTTTTAAAAATATGACTTTTTTATAGTCACGTTCGATTTGTGTACCGTCTCATCATCAAAGGTGTCATTAGTACTATCACCTGTCTTCGTTTGTTAGAGGAGAGAGTCTTCTTACACCCTGTATATTTTTCGGAGAACCGCTGACACATAACGTTTAACATGTGCATGAATGTCTGTGGTATTGTTGTCCAACAATGCAGAAACTGAGTTTATGTTTATTAAGCTTTTTTAGCTATTATTTTCATAGTCTGTTCTGCATGCAGTTAATTAACGTTGTGCCGAAATTCATGGCTTCTAAATAGTTAGCTATTTTAATATCTGTGCTATTATAAAAACATAAAATGGTTGTGATTTCCCATTTTAATAGAAGGCAGGAATAAAATCTATTATTTCCGTTGCAGTTAAGTTGGGGTGACTTCATAATTGCCGGAGTTTATGACGCCATGAAGAATATGCTTCTTCAAATGCCAGACTTGGAGGAAAAGTACCCGAACATCAATAAATTGAAGCAGAATGTGTTGGCTTTGCCTAAAGTTAAAGAATATGTTGCTACATCGGCACCGAAAACCGAAATGTAATATTAATAATTCCTGTTTAAGTCAAGTTATGATCGCGTTACAAAAGAATCAGGAAGGGCTTGAGGAAGTGCACAGTAGTGTTTTAATTTTATATTAATGCAACCACGACGTGATATTTAATTATTGCAGTATTCAATATTGAAGAGATTGTCTATTATAGTTTTTTTTTTATTAAATGAGTTGTTTTGATTATCCTCTAGTCTTAGATGTCTGTGACCTTCTAGAATTGGCACTGCTTATAAAGGTAAAAGCTATGATCCAATCTTTGAGGAACAGAATTATTTATTAAATATTATTCCGTTGGTCGACTTTACTTACTTAAATAGGTATGAAGACGTTATCTAAGTATTAAATAAACATTATTATTCTACAGCAACTAATAATGTATGTGATGGATGTGAGAATGACACTTGTAATGAAAGAGTTCAGTAATTTCAGATATCTCAACAGCTTGTCGAATTAAGATTATAGAACAAAAACAAACGGAATAATTGCGTAAGCCTTTAATATAAATAATAACTAAGTAAATAATTCAAACACCATTACACCGCTTTATAGAATAAGAGTAGTAACAAATATCTATTTAAATATAAAATTACTCAATGGAGATATCCTGGCATAACTCGAATCCTGTGTGGTCCAGAAAAAGCGTTTTCGTATTCTGGCTTATAATTATTATTGCTATCGTCATCGAGAAGTGAACGTTTTTCAATATGACGTTTTTGCACAGGATGGCTGCCGGCTTCTGCAGATGCGTCTCGAGAAAAAGCATAATCGACGAAATTAATACCTATAATGGCTATTATGACCACAAACACCATATATTTTGACATATTTTTTGTTTACACTGTTTATCTTTTTAAAATATATTGAATAATATTTGATTGATGTCGAATATATATATATTTTTTTTTTCAGTATTTTTATAAGTAAAGTTACTCGGCACTAGATAGTTGTAAATGGTAAAAGATAAATTCTGAAGACCGTTTTATGTGAAGTTTTGTTATTTCATTCAATTTATGAAATCACGACAAAGGCTTAGTACATTATATTATCCTTGTATTAGCACGTGCAGTTTGATTATCTGATTAAGAGGTTGTTTACTACTTCAGGCTTTTTAACTTTGCAAACCCTGATGTATTAGTTGCTTTGTACCCATTTTTTTATATCATTTACTTTTTAGTTCCAAAAACTTTAATTACGAGTAAAGAAAAAGAAGTTGTAAGCAACGCAGCATTTCTCAAATTAAATATATAATAACTAAATTTATAGATTTGGATAAAATAAATGAAACAACTATTTTATTTTATCACAAAAGTTTTGTAAAGAAAAAAAATATCATGTTTCGATGTTCCATTTTATTTATAAAATCTCGTGTTCAAAGAATTAACAGATAATCATAATAATATGTTCATCAATAATAGTCGAAATTATGAAAACGTTATACATTTATGTCTAAATAAAATCCTCTTAACCTTAAACCTTAAAATTTGCAAAATTGGTAAGTACTAAAGTAAATTTTAAAGAAGTGTCATTTTACGTAAATATAAAAAAGCGAAGAAGTGAAATACATTCTTTATTTCAGTAGTTTTTCAAATAGATAATGTTTTATTATAAATATTTGTGAAAATTTATATAAATTAGTCTTTGGCCATCTCAAACAGTTTGCATTTTAGACTTAATCAAAATGCCTTACAGTACTAAATGTTAAATCATTTCAAAATACTAATCAACTTTTATATTCTTTGCTTCGTTTTTCACTTCTTAAACCATTACAATTAACATCTAAGCACCGTTGATTCAGCGAGCAATTAAATTTAGTTAGTTAATCGCTTTTGTCATATTAACAAGCTACAATGAAACATTACTAAGTACGTGAACAATTACGAATACAATAAAAAAAAATTGATAAAGAAAAAACTCATAGCTTCCTTTTTAGTGCTAAATTAAAAATAAACAATTCTAAAGTAAACTTGAGACGCATGTAAACTTCATTCAAGTGTAAATAACTTTTTCATTATTTTATTTAAGGGTTAACGTCCGGTTAAGGGCAGTTTGATAAATTATAAAATAAACAAAATATTAACTTTTACATGTGGCTGCCATGTCGAAACGAATTTTAATAAATTAATATTATAAATGTGAAATGATATGCGCGTACCTCTTAAAATTTATTTACACCTCAACAGAAATTTAAGAGACCGAAAAAAAATAAGCATATTTAAGAAAGTTTATGAGTTTTATCAGTACATTATTAAAAATAAACTTATTTATATTTTTTGGCACAATATGAATTCACAGTACTTTTGAAACCAAAAGCTATTAGAGCCTAATACCTCTTAGTGTTTATTGGACTGTTGCTGACAAATTGTCTGATTAATCTTAAAAATTTTAATGCTAGCTTTGCATCAATACAAATATAGCTAAGAAATGTTGAAATATTTATGAGACTTCAAATTAATTTTATTGTCATTTTTAACTTAAATTAATTGAAAAAATCAAAACAATCTTCATGAAGCATTAAAGTCAAAAATATCAAGAGTAAAATTGAAGAGTTCTATACACTTACAATAATTTTAATATTTGAGTGCTACTTAAAATCAGACCTTATGTAGAACGATCAGTTACGTATTGTCAGAAAATTTGCCGGCGCGGGTCAATATTCTAACGATAACTAACGCATATATTTCAGTAAATAATATAAAAAGTGGTTATTTGTATAAAAATCTTTGTTAATTTTATATCAAATATACATAAAATCAATTGTACAATATTATTGAACTTAATTACAAATGTAGGTTAGTATAATATATAATTTGAGATTAATGGAATACAATTTTTCGAAATATACATATAAATGAAGTAATAAGTAACTGTAATGCCTTGGAGATATAATATATTAATTAACATAATTACTATCTTTCGTTAAGTAACTTGCGAAATATACATTTTAAAAAATATATTTTTAAAGTTATAATCAACTCTACAAGACACGAAAGGATTGTCCTATACAAATTATATGTATTTGTAAAAGCTTTTACAATTTAGAACCTGAAAAATTTTCATTTTCAATATTTCTAGATAGAATCTATTCATATTACATGAGTGAAGTATGATAATAATTCTGGATTTTTCTTATTCTTCAGTTCATATAACCGACAGATTTGTCTGTTTTTAATGAGTTTTGCTTTTTAAGAAAAAGTCTTTAACTGTCACTTGATTTTTCTCCCTCTACTTATTAATATACCTATTACTTAATAACAATAACTTTGGTAATGGTTTTGGTTTTAATAAGTTTACTGTCAAAATCCAAGATATCATTCATGTATCTAAGAAAACATTACTTTTTAATTTCTTTAAATTATAATTTATGTTTTTTTACGAAATAATATGATACAAATTACAAGATCAATAGTATAAAAAGAAATATTTTCTTGTAGCGAGTTTATAACATAACATCGACTTTACTTTTTGTAAATATTCACTATTAAATTTAATATTTAAGGTTCATGAGATAGTAAAATGAATGAATAAAAATGTTGATTGAATTGAACATAAATTATCCATCTTTCCTTAAAAGAAACAGCAATGACTAATCCTGCTATAATTTTATTTGTATTGTATACGGCATATTCAATATTCACGTCGGCAATAGTATCCGAGGGAACGACATTTCTGGCAGAGGTGCTGAGGATGAATCTTCGATTGATCGCTAACATCCAACCCATCCGGCTTTTCCAATGGCCTCTGAAATCAAGATATTATATTATATTTATTTCATAGATATGCCTAGACATTTATGTAGTCGTATCTCATTTATAACTTTTAAATATGACGGAAACATAACGAAAATGTCCAAAACATGATATAAAAATCATTTATGTAATACGTATGAAATAATTTTGAACTTCAAAAATATTTTTATAAAATCTAAGATTGTAATTGTGTATCTTAGTATACTGCTTAAAGAGTTTTGAATAGCTCCTACATAGGTCATTGTCAGATTTCGCCCAGGTAAACTGGTCCCTTGACTGTAATTATTTTTTTTTAGTAATTAATATATAATCTTTTTAAAAATTCATAATAAATACAATATAGATCGCATTAATAAACATTCAAAACGAAAATAAAGAGACAGATTTGATTTTTTCAGTTTTTTGTTATAGTAAAATCGTCGTAATTTTTGGGAACAGAAAGGTTTTCCTTACAAACTCTATATATCCCTGGTACCACTACGTTATAATAAATATCAAATAATTTTATTTTATAATATAGCAACCTACCTTAAATAAATTATTACTATAAAAAGATTATTGTTAATTTTCATAAAATATGCCGTAAAAGTTATATACATATTGGTCAATGTTTATTATATTAATTGGTCAAAATTTATATTATTACATGTCACAAAGTTTATTTTTATTAATATTGAAGCTTACGTTTACGTTATTACGATCACAAGCTCAACTGAGTGCAATTTAGTCAAGTAAGATTTAAAAAGCAACAACTACCTTACTGTTTCCAAAGAAAATAAAGAACATTCTGCAGATTTTTATGAAAGCTAATCAATATAATATGATAATTTATCAAAATGTTAGTTTGTTACCTATTTATTCAGTCAAATGTCAAATGTATACATATATATATATTAGCTGTTATATATTCAGAATGATGAGATAGAGTTTAATATTATTAAAATTCAAGAATTAACAAA
>JAOSYY010000015.1:962715-974134 GCA_025727935.1 Hebomoia glaucippe
ATATATATATATTAGCTGTTATATATTCAGAATGATGAGATAGAGTTTAATATTATTAAAATTCAAGAATTAACAAAGTTGTTTAGAATTTAATAAGTAATCCTTAAACTTTAAAGGAAACTTTAGTTTTTAATCGTGATTATAAGATAAAAGACTGTAACTAACATTAAGGCCAAAATGTTTATTTGTTTCATTGCATAATAAAAATTAAAACATAATGGTAACAGAGTTATATTTTTTTTATATCCCAACACACACATATATTATATCCACAAATCATTAATTATAGATCGCCGCCAACTGTAACAGCCAAAAGAGCAATTATTTTAACGAGCATCGATGGAACTAAAAGTAGTTAGTTTTAGTCACTGTTACATGCGCGAAATTTAACAATGATCGATATAAGTATTTGGAAGTATATAATATATTTGGTAGTTTACCTGTTTATGCGGAAACACATTGATACGGCACTTGATACACTCTTGGCCATTATTGGCCCAAGAATTGCCACTCATCCATTTACGTTTGCACTTGGGGCATTTATATTCGCCGAAGCAACGTTTTTTGCCCTGGTACGGAGTCAAACCTTCTCCTTTTGGACGGGCCTAGAAAGTGTTTTATTTTCAATTAAATACTATATACAAATATATTTTCAAATGCAGAAAATCCACCATAAAACAGTATCTGGTTTAGCTTTAAGTGAATTTTAATAACTATAATAACTACTACGTTG
The DNA here is from genome assembly GCA_025727935.1 of Hebomoia glaucippe. Taxonomy (NCBI): domain Eukaryota; kingdom Metazoa; phylum Arthropoda; class Insecta; order Lepidoptera; family Pieridae; genus Hebomoia; species Hebomoia glaucippe. Next base: position 963,449 of record JAOSYY010000015.1, read on the forward strand.
ACTTTGTTATTTATAATAACAAAGCCATTGTCAGCATTTGCTTTCCGATTTAATGCAGTTTTCATAATCATTTACATATAAGAAGTTATTTTAGGAAGACTAAAGGATACGAGATACTTCAAAAGTTACGTAATAAAGACATTTAATTTGAATATTGCGGTATTATACATACAATAATTATAAATATTCAAGTACCTCAGTTAAATTTAGATTTCTTTTATTGATTAGTCAACATCGTCGATGAGAAGTCGGCGTGGTTTAGTAAAGCATTATTAAATAATTAATTGAATCATTAGGGTAACAAACAAAACAACTTCATATATTAATCGATAACAAATTCTTATAGAATATTTAGTCGAATCCCTATATTTTTCTGGTACAACGAGCGTTTGTAAAGTACAAAAAACAATGTACCATTGTGACTTACGTTACCTAACTTGAGGGTCGAGTCATAAACTACACTAACACTTAACATTTGTCTCATAAATTATCCCCAATAGGTTCGTTTAAGAATTTTACACTTGACGTTTAAGCTGCGACGATATAATATAATTTATAAGTGCTTATACTTAACATGGTTTGAATAGGAATGAGAGATTAGGTAAACATCTTAGGAATTTTCGCTGGCTGAGAAAATGAAAACGATGAACAAATATTTCCTATGTATATATACAACGGTATTAACCTATATTTATAAAATACAACGGTATTAAAATGTCTTGTATTTATATTTCTTGTGTTTTAACTTCGATTTACAACAACGGATATTATAAGTTTGACGTGTCCACTTGAAGGCAAACATCGCCGCTCCAAAAAAATGGGCCGATTTTGAGGCGGTTTTTTTTGTATGAAGGTCGATATAATCGAGAGTTAAGAGTGTAGTTACTTATTTTTATAAATATTACTGTTAATTTAGAACATTAACGGAATATTAAGAGATTTTTAAAATCATTTCTCATAAAGCTCATGAAAATCTTGTGTAGATAGAAATAATATCATTGTAACTGTATCTTATCTTACATAGTAATTACAAATGTATTTAATAGCTTTATCTCCAATACATTACTGATTCAGAAAACAGTGATGCGTAGTTTTAAATATAACAGAGCATTGATGCCATATCAAATATGATCTTGACATTTTCTAGGAATTCCTTAGAATAGAAAATATACAAAAATAAAACATTGTTGGCATAGTGCCCGTTTGGGTCTAAAAGCACGGAAATACAAGTATGTTGATTAATTGTTTAACGATATGATGAATATTATAGTGAGCACAGGTGGAAAATGGAAACATTGAGCTGAACACGAGTTGAACGCGAAATGTACACGAATTTTCGACATTAAATAATTACTCGTTACTAATGAAAATTTGACTATAATTCCCTTTTAGTTTGAATGTATCCTAATTTTAATTTTTCCTGATTATTCTAGAATTGAGGCGAAAACAAGAATTATTCTTCAAAATGGCCATTGCCTATACTTTTACGAGACTAACGTATGGCTATTCACTTAAAATATCATATCTGTGGTTTATATTATAGAAGATACAAAAATTACATACTTGTGGACAGTCGCCAATGTAGTGTCCTTTCTTGAAGCACAAGTGACACATGTATGCCGGGGGCGGAGGCCTGGGCGGGCGGCGTAGTGACAGCGCTGCTAACTGCTCCGCCAACGAGCTTGTGTCGTCTGCTGGAGGTTGGCTGGCTCCCGTCGCAGCAGTTGGTAGTGGACCCCATACTGATCCTGGTACCCACTGAAATAGAAAACTTTAACATCATCGTCCATATATACCGACATATTTAGAAATAAAGGTGGTTATTTAAATTCTAATAATCCGTGCTATAATCATTCAGCGATATAGATTTCTCTTACAAAATAAGTGTTTTATAAAATATATATAATATAATCTAGTGGTGCCCCGCGGTTTCAACCGTGTCACAATATCTTTTTAAATTATAGCCTATGTTTTATTCAGATGCATGAGCTGTACTTCTATATGTAGAGATTAATTAAAATCCGTACAGTAGAAAAACATTCATACTCACAAATGTTTGTGTTTTTAATTAACGATTAATTACTTTCTTTAATTTTATCTATTCTATATCTATATATTATGTTTCACACACACACACATATATATATATATAAATCAAACTTTTTTTTAGAACTAATTAGCATTTTTATTCAGAAATTCTAAAAATAAATTTATATAGTTGTCACTAATAACATAAACACGGTCGATACCATAGTACAATCACTAACAATGTAAATTTAAACATTCATACAGATTCAAAGTTAATTAACACTTTTGTAAAAGTAATGAGAATGTTTTAAATGATATTTAATGTAAAGTAGCTACGTTTCTTGTCTGTGGTCTCTAGTTGCACACCAAAATATCCCCATCAACAAGTAACATCCTCTGCCTTTGATCTCCACCTGTGTTATCTTACGCACGACGAATGTAATACTCGAATTTCTGTATACCTATTCTTAGTTATGTAACCTAAACCAATTTATTAAACTTAATATACATGTTAAATCAATTAGTGAATACGTTGCTTATCTTTAATAATTCCTAAACAGTTTTTGTAAACTGACGAAACCCCACAATGGAAATGAAAGCTTTTGAATAGAACAAGATTTTATTTTTAAACATTTGAACCTATAAGCCTAAAACACAGTGAAATGGAAGCATGATCTTTAATGGTATTGTATTTTTGGATTGTAAGGTAGAGCATAATGTAAAATTGAGTATACAGAGCCATAGCAGCGATTTTAAATTAACCAGAAACATACATATATGTTAAACAATTAACGGCAATCTGTAATTCATTTAAACTTAACATGAAACGATTAACCAAACATCAAACGTCTTATAAGGAAATTGCCAAATATTTCAAAAGTCGAACACGGGACGTCAACGCTCGCATTTTAAATGTGGAACGGAACGGTGGCCGTTAATTCGTTAAACACATGCGCGGGCGACGCTACGGTTTGTCAAATCAGATTGGGTGATTGTTTAGATCTGTTTTATAAATCTAAGATTTCTATTATAAGCTCGAGTGTTTCAAAACGATTTTTTTAGGATATCTAATATTTCTCGCAATAATTATCAATGGGCTTTTTTCCGAAGTTATGTCAGATAGCTTTTGCTTATTAAATATTTTGTTTAGACTTTATATTTATGAGTCCGAAATCGGAAATGTCGAAAAGTGAAGACTATAATAATTTGTATTATATACTATGTGTTTCAAATATATTTAGTATACCTATATTTTTTTTACTAAACCAAGAATTTTACGATAATACGTAAAGTATGTCTTTATCACAGGCGCGTGGAAAGTGTAAGGAAACAGTTGAGTTACCTGACGTTTGTCTAAATTTAAACCACCTTCCTGTAATAACATGTGGATACCCAAATCTATAAGTACACATGTTCAGCTATTACTTGTAACGGGTAATTGACCGACATAGGAAGTACTTAGCGATAAAGAGAAGAAAATCCTTCAAATTCATAAGACAAAATCTTACATGTAAAAACAAACAACATTATGACTTATATTATATTTTATCAATGGTTAAAGTTGAATAAAATATAGACCAAAACTATGCTATTTGAACCACTAGCCGACCCATTATTTTAACATCTCATTTTAGTCTATATAAAGCTTGTTGCACACAACTTAATTTGGCACATATTTGCCACTATAAAGAAATCAATAACTTAATTGTCATGTAAGAATCAAATATATATTTTTCGCTATCCGTATGGAAGGCGAAACAGGAAAAACAACTCCTTTGTGAAACTGTAATAGCAAAATGCTTTGAATTGAAAATAGATATAGATATTGTGTAATAACATAAGAAAAAGTGACACGATAGCATACTTTACACTTCTGTTATCAAAAATATAATTTTAATAATCCTTTGTTTCGTCTTGATTCTGGCGTAAATAGGTAATGATTATTTTTTCTGTTAAAACTAACTTACACATGCTATCACAGAGATATTCTTTTGTCTAATTTTAACTAAAGGTTAAATAGAAATATTGTTTTATCTATGACACGCGTGGTATTAGGACAGTAATATATACACAAAACAATTAATACGAGAGAGTCCGCCGCGACCTATATAGCTGAATTGAAATTAATCTTACGCCGGCGAACATGGAAACGATTATAGATTTTTCGCTATAAATATTTTGTGTGGAATTGTGGAAGGCGTATGTAAGTTTATGTTAGAGAATAAAGATGCTAAAATAGTATTATTTGTTTTCTAATAAAATCTCGTAAGTTGTTTATTTTTATAGAGTATAAATAAATTTTGAATTATTTTTGAGGTGCGTCTATTCCAATATTAAAAATGTATAATTCTGCTATAATTGATTTTTTAGGTTTGATAATATTGAAGTATTGAATTGTCGTTTTAACGAAATTTCTCGTTTTGAATTTTATTTGCAAAAAAACGACATTCGGAATCTAGAAAAATCAATCACTGATATAGTAAATAACACACGAATGTGCATATACTACTAAATTTAATAAAACAGCGTAATACACAATAATCAGTAGCGGGTTTGCAGTTTTGGACGCTCTAAGCTACAGCCCATGTAGTAAGTACCAGCCACCCCTTTCTCAGGACCCATTATATTGGGTACATCAAATATATTGAGTTTATTAAGTACATTATATTATATTGAGTACAGCAAATCCGACACTGAAAATAATACAAGTTCACTTTCTGCATTTCTCTGCTATCTTTTATAGATTTTAATAGAATTTCTCACCGCCGATTAAACACATTTTAAGATAATAAAATCAAATTGCGATCATCTTTATCAGTATACTGTATTGCGGTTCTTTAATACATTTTTATTACATATGCTACTACAGGGCAAAGGCCTCTGCCCTCCTTCACCTCTCGAATAAGTTAGTTTTGAGGCCAATCACATAAATCTAGTTTTACGTGATGCCAAATTAATATTCTTTCAAAAAGTAAAAGTTTAATTTTCAAATATTAATAAATTGTTTAAGATTAGTCTATAATTATCAAAATGTTGCTGGTATTATCGACATTCTCATTTACCTAGAAAACTGTTTTAAGATTCTTCTATCAGAAAATGCTTTGTTTAATGTACATTTTTTCACTTCAATTATGAATGTACATAAAATTCAGCATTACTCAATAATTCAATAATCTTGAGTGAAAAAGATTATCAGCATGTTACAGAATGAATCATTTGTAACAAGAAACGAGAAACGAGAGTTCAAACAAGAGTTAAAGACGGAGTGCAGCATCTGTTTAGAAAAGATTTGGTGACATGTGCCTACTGAAATTGCTAAAGATTAAATTTATTTAGAGAATGTTTTACAAAATACATGAAATAAGAGATGAATCTTGCCATTTTTAACATTAAAATTAATACGGAAAATGGTTGTAACATTTTAACTAGACAAAAGTTCCGAATTATTAATGTCTCTGCTTAAATCATTGAAATAATATTTAGTCTGTAGGGTTCGTATTTCATTGGACTTCAAGAGGATGGATAAGTCATGTAAAACTGGTTTCCCAAACCTCTTTACCAGGATTTAAGAGTAGCTCAATTGAATAAAGAAACATACCTGATCGTTTTGATCATGAGTCAGATAAAGCCAGCCGAGCAACGCCTGGGGACAGCCCTCTGCCTTGCCACACCATTGAGGCAAGTCTCCGCCCATGGCGGTAGGCGACATCGCCGCATCGATGTTAACACTTATCGATAAATCGTTTAACAGTAATCACAATTTTAAATTTGAAAATATGAATTTGAAAAATGGAATGTTTCGCGTTCAACAGGGCATGTGCGCGGTGGCCGGGCCGTGTGTGTATTTTTGGATCGTGCGTTAAGCGGGATGCGCGCGCGCCGGCCGTCTGCACTGTGACTAGCGCGGCCGCTCCTTGAGACGGGAGAAGTTGGGATTAGGGACGTTATTAAAAATATTTATCGATTCACTTATAGCTTGTGAGCTCACGTTTCGATAAGTCCCTTCCGTTGTGAAATCTATACAAAGTGTAGCATGTACTTCCAATAACTGCGTAAGTAATATGCGGCATCTGTATTTCTTATTACGAAATATGTTCATTTAGTGAATAAAATATAATAATTTATATTATTTTACGCTACACCCCTTAGTAAGACACCTGTGACTTCACATATTAAATATCCTCTTAAAAAGTATATTTTATATTTAGACCAGTATAGTTTCACACACATGTCACACTAGCGAAAATAACTCTAAATTGTGAGCTATTAAAAGGAAATAAAACAAAATTTACAGATATATCGTACACGTGATGCACATCACTATGGTTTTACGGAACATGTGGGCGCACCCGAGAACCGGCAGGGACTCCTTGGAGCAATATTTTCGTTCAGGCCCCCCTACCATGACACAGAACGTAACTTTCATTGCGTTTCGGCAATCTTTTGACTGCAAGCGGAAGAAGCTCAGAGCCTGATTTGTTCCGTCTTCGTGGAACATTTATGGCTATATTAAGAAAGAAACGATATCTGCTTCTGGTAAAATGTTATGGTACGAGTATTTTGCTAATCGAAATAACATTTTTGATTGAGTAAAAGTAAGTGTATTCATTTGTATGATAAAATGTTTAGTGATATATAATTTCTAAAATGTTATTTCGATATCAAGAATTGTGAAAATTTTGACGAAATATTAATTAATGTAATGTTTAGTGTCACCATCAGATCAGCACAACAATTATATTGTTAGCCTATTATATGAGAGTACCAACATAAAAAGATTCATCTCAGTACCACAATCACAAATATGTATTTTTTGTTAATACCGGATTTTTATGTTTCTTTCGACGTATATATTGTTACAGAGGAATGTTTATACTTTAAAGAGCCATTTGTGCAGGTATTGTTTATCAAAACTAATATGTGTGTTTAGTTCTAGTAACCCGATAGAAACGAGAGAATGCTGAGTTGTGCCGCGTAGGGTTCTAGGAAATAATATCGCATGTTTTTATCCGAGTTATTCATATCGTTTTGTACGGACGTACCACATTAAATTAATCGCATACTAACCGACCAGTGCAGCTTCGTCTGCTTTACAAAAACGTTCGCAAATTATTCATTATTTTAGGATAAGTTTTTAAAAGAGAAATATCTAAATGTGATATCACAGACATTTTAGGAATAATAATGCTGTTAATCCGTTATGATTTCGTAACTTTAATTGATTGATTGATTTATTTGATGTTTATTTTAAATAATTATAAACGGACCCAGCGACGAATACTATCAAAAGAAACAATACCTGTTCATGCAAAATTTATATTGCTGCTCTACCCTCAATAATCATAGTATGCTGTATATATAACCTTTCTTGATAAATGGGCTATCCAACACTGAAAGAAGTTTTCAAAAATCTCACCGGTAGTATCTGAAATTAGCGCGTTCCATTAAACACAAAAACAAACAACCTAAAATATTATAAAGCTGACCGCGTAAATGTAGACAATATAAAAGATCTTTGATAAAATAACTCACCCCTTCCACTTAAGAAGCCTACATTGCATTCAAGACATAATATACAGAAGTATTATAGCATGTTTATGGACTGCAGTACGTACCCCTATGTCTTAATTATTCTTTATTGTAACCCATCAAATATTCAACAATAAATTATATAACATACGGTTCACAGCATATAAGGTATTTGGAATAGACAAGACAAATTCCATAAAGTAGAAGGATTTTTCATAAAATATAACATGTTTTTATTTCATCACAATTGGTTAACTTACATCACGATTAATAAAGTCAATTGATGCGTTTGTCCCTCTTTAATTGAGCGCAATGAGCTGCGGTCAACACTGTTATGCAACCATTTATAAATTCATATGATCTTATACAAATGACTTAGAAACGGAAGCTTTTTGTTTGGGCGCGTTATATCATGAATAGACGCTTTCTAATAGATTTTGATGACTTGACGTGTTTGGTACGTGATTTTAATATTGAAGATGTGACAAATCATTCAATAGGTCTGTTGGTGAAATGTATTTGGTCTAGATGTATTTATTGTGCTTAATATATTAATAGTGATTGTCCACACATCGAGATTCGGCCGGAGTTTATGAAGTAAATAAGCATTGTCTATAATTATTTGAATGAATACGTATTTATAAACATTTTATTATTTAAAAATGAGTACTTTATCTTACTATTGGTGCGATAATAAGATTTGTTTGCATATTCATTTTACGGTTTCGATGAACACCAAAGATATCTATTAAATTTGAATTTGGAAGAAACAACAGCAACGGCCACGTCCTTGCTTTTATAGGAAAATGAGCAGAGAAATAAACACAGATTTCATAATCGGACACAGAAATATATTTTGCCATTTCTGTCTTAAAAGAGCTTTTCGTGTATTTACTGATTAACCAAAAGGAATGTATGTATAATTTTTAGTATACTAATGGAATTTACCAAGTTATGGTCTATAAACCGTTTGCTATTTATATCTGATTGTATGCGGCCTGTGATTCCTTGCATGTATGCAATTGTTGGAGCGCGTATTACTTTGAATAGATTCAGTTAAAAGTTCGTCAATATATCTTACAATATATTAGAGTTAAATCTCGGATCCGCAAGGGTGACTTGCCCGTCACACTTGCGGATCCGTTCCTCGTACTTGTTCATATACAAATGCCATTCATAAATTCTGTAATTTAATTATTACGTAATAAAAATGTAATTTATTAGGATACGGGAATAAATAAAACATTTATATGAGAGTTTTTATATTATAAATAGGTATTTCGTATTTTAATATTTTGTCAACTGTATTTTTATATCAGCTTATCATTTTGAACAATGAATGCGTTATAACTCAGGATTACGACATTCAAATTGGATTTTATAAAGGTTAACGAAGTGATAAACATTCAATATAGTTCAGTAATAATATCTACTAGATTAAAAGAAAGAATCACTGACACGTGTTCTACTCAAAGAATCTGCAAGTTTTATGGTTGTTTTGTTTTAGAACATCTGGTGACATTATTTTTGTAAAGCATTGTGTTAATAGTAGTTAAGCACAATGGACCCCGATTTGATTGCTGAAAGTTTTAAAAAGTTCGTAATTTCAATAATTTATTTCTGGAAAGACTAAAAATGCTATTTATATTTTTGACCGAGCCAAAAAATTCCTGATTTTCGTCGTATCATATAAAAAAAATCATTGTAAAGTTAATCATTTTATATTGTAGCTGTGCTCCAATTAAGTTACAGGTATGTATATTGTAAAACTACTTTTAAGTAAATGATATGAACGCATATCTCACTTTTAAATTTGCCTGGTGAGCTTATATTACTGGAGAGAATTGCAAATATTTCTTTTTCTACAGAACTCAGTAAAAAATGTTCAAAGACATATATAAAGCCAAATTTGAAAAATACAATGGTATATGATGAAAAGAATGGACTTTTGAATTAAACTGACGCAGCTCGTTTGACTCAATCGGCTTGATAACCCTGACTTGACTTAATTTAAACCTTATTTCTAATGTCGTCATTGTAATACTTCTGGCATAATATAAACAATATATCATTTAAAAAGTATTTCAAAATTGACAGTTACTATTAGACACGTATTGTTTATGATTTTTTTACGCTAATTAATTTTGTAAAAGTGAAAAAACAAGCATTACAATATAAATAACATACATTTTTTGCAGCGAAGTCATTCTCGTAAGTCGACAATTTTTACACCGTTTATTCATATATACATAGTAAATAAGATAAATTTAAATTATTTGAAATTAGAAATAACGCCATTATTTACGCCATACACATAACTAATTTCGTTTTAGATTTATAATTCGACTTAATATAATAGTTTTAAATTCATCAGATTTTATTTTTAAACTGTAGGATTTTATAAGGTGGTTTTATATATTATACCTTAAATTCGTAACCTTTAAGTTAAAACATTTATTTTTTAAAAAATGTCACACATTTGTTAGATTCATGCTTCGAACTTCGAAGTACATAGTAAGATAGTGTGATTTTCTCTCGGACTGACAAATATATGGGTTTAGCATTGAATGTAATAGAATATTTCTTAGAAAAAAACATAGTTTCATTTCAAAATAGCTCTCACAACAATCAATTCTGGGTATGTAAGTGGATACATCTCGATAATATTATTGGTACAAATTACTGAGAACGCTTGGGCGTTGTAGTCAGCAACTTTGTAGACTAAACATTCTGATATATATCATTAATATATTCTGATATACAGGCTTTGTAATGTTAAATTAATTACATAGTTGACGGTCCCGTTGATCTAAAGGAAAATCACTAAACATTTAAGGCTGCAGGTCGATTACAGATAGATTTAAATTTTCAATATCTTCAATTTTCTAATTGCTTAAAGCACGTTATTCAAATACACGTTAAATTACCGAATATGAAATCGGTGAGACGAATATTTAAGACTATAAGGAACAAGTCTGACTATAAAGAAAAATGGTCAGAGACTCAAATGTGTTTGTTCCATATACCATTTAAAATAGGAATTTGCTTTATGGTATTTGCTTTTATTCAAGTTTCTTTGTACCATGAAAAAAGTAAATCAGCTGCAGTTTACAATAGAATAATTTTTCT
>JAOSYY010000015.1:974234-990451 GCA_025727935.1 Hebomoia glaucippe
GTATTTGCTTTTATTCAAGTTTCTTTGTACCATGAAAAAAGTAAATCAGCTGCAGTTTACAATAGAATAATTTTTCTGTGTAGTTTCAGAAGTAAAGTACACTTCATGTATTTTTATTTAAGAAAAAGTCAATAATATATATGCAATTTATATATCTACTAATGAATTTAGAGTTCTCTCGTACAGACTTGCTCATGGGCAAATCGACAAACGAGACTCCTAACATTTCATCTTGGCTAACCTAATGCCATCTATTTCCACTACGTTTTACTTCCCATTTCAAAACAAGCGACTTTAAACTACATCTATTTATAAGCCCATAATTATCCCTGTAAGTTACGTTATGGCATTATTTATTGCATAATATAGGCCAATGAACCGAATGAAAGCAGATTTGTATCGTGGTTTCATAATAACGCTGTAATTTGCGACTGTTACGTTTTATAGTTAAATCGATTTATTTAATGCGCGAATTCAGGAGTATAAAGTTAAGTAAGGAATATATAAATTGCCCTATGTTAGATAGTTTTCGTACTTTCAAGTGCTTTATTCAACGATTTCGTCGCGGTATAAGCATGTATTCGAATTTTTACAACTGTGTATTTAATAATATACATATGATTAGGTTATTGTTTTAAGAAAGTAATCGTACAAGTTCAGATTCTACTTTCGAATTGAGAAGAATAAACTTATATTTAACTTACACACTAATAAAAGGAAGATCTAAAAGTATAAAAATAAGGCTTTGATAAGCCAATATTTTGAGAAATCGATGGTCTGTTGATCTAGTTTGGTTCGATTTTTGTTATTTACAATTTGATATTTACTTCTACCAGGTAAGTTAGCCAAGTCAATGAGCTGATACTACATCCTTCTTCAGAACTAAAAGCTGATCGATTTTCGCTTCCTGAATTCCCATTAAACTTTTCATTAACGTGTTATTGATTTGACTTTCTTTAAGAAGTTTACAAATTTCTTAAGTTACATTTTTTAGATATTTATAAATCCTTAGAATATAAACCTCATTTTGTTGTTGCAATATTGATGTCGTTAGAGGCATAGTTACACAATACATAAGAAAAAAAAAACGAAAATTATATATTATTTCGACGTTCGTGATTTTGTAATGAAATGTAAATCAGAATGAGGTCAGTAACATCAATTCTCACTTAAGCCTAATGCTACGACCTTAATGTATTAAAAATTGCTAAACTTTATTTCTTAGATTCAGATGAAGTCTCTAGATACACCTATGAATATCCTGTACCTTTTGATGCATAATATAAATACTATAATTTATTAAGAACAGAAACTTGTAACCTGGAGCAACTTTACTGAAATATCGCCAATGAATAAAATGTAAATAGATAGCATATTAGCTCGAATAGGATTATCAGAATGAATTTACAACTGTACGAGAACTATTAAAAATTTAAAAGCTATTAAAAAAAAATAGTAGTTTCACTATACATTATACTGAAATCTTGTTCTTCGGTATTTGAAGTCCATGCTAATGAAATGCATATACATACCACTAAGTCAATAAGGCGAGTAATGTACATTTGGAGCCGCGTCTGTTTATTTGAAGGGGCTGTTTTGGTCGACTCCTTGACCGCGGCCTGGGTGCACGCAAGGGGTGCTTGACCCGTCGCTCGTGGTCACGTGACCATGTCTACGAATAAGGCTTAGATACACTATAAAAAGTTTAAAGCTATAAACATTTTTAGAGAAATAAAATTATCACATTATATGTTAATACTAAGTGAGACGTCGCTTAAGTTATATAAAGTAATATTATAGGGCTTATCGTATTTTTAATTGTTGTGTTAATTTTTAGAGACATTTCTTCAAATTTATCAAACGCATTTCTTTTTCCTTGTTTTATAGTTCGATCTAATTGTATTTACTAGTAATTTGTTTTTATTTATCGTGTATACTTAGTCTAAAATTTTAATACTAAGGACTTTTGAAGGGAAATTTAATAGTTCATGCTGTAATTATTGATGTCCGATAAAGCTTACATTACGCAATGTTCTTATAGCTTAATTTGCTTATGACGCTGTTCTTAAAAAAGATATTAATTTTTTTAAAAGGTATTTAAGCACTACATATTTATTAGCGAGTAATAATTATTGTTTTTATTTATTTTAACTTGTTTTCGGAAATATTAGAAGTAGTCTTACATAATATAATATATTTTAATAAAGTGAAAATCTAATTCTATGACTTTTCTAAGGAAGCCGCGCCATTGCAATGTGCTTATTTGAAAATTGAAAAGTGTTTGCAATATGAAAAGATACCTAAGAATTGAGGTTAAATGTGAAAATATAGAAAATAGGAATGGGACACACAGAAATGTTTTTGGCCCATACACACTAGTCTATTCCTATAGTCAAGTTCAGTATCCCATTTCATCAAATTTAATTAAAAAAGAGAATAATCTTTTTATTCCAATCACCCGTTAAATAATCATTCAGTTTTAAATGTTTGACCGTAACTCATATAGAATCTTTAAAAAAATATATACATTTCATAATCTATTAAAAATTGATACGAGTTTTGGTTTTACAAATAAGTCATATTAAGTTAAATGTCAGTAAGAATATAACCGTTTATTAAACAGCTGTGGATATCCACGAATATTAATTTTTAATGATGCCCTACTTTTTAGAACCTATCGATTTTTATATAATAAGAATTATTAAAACATTTCTATCGATGGGCTTAGTGTGTTTTCTAATTATTTTTCGAATATAAATACTGTTTTGTGTCAGTATTTTTTGTAATCATAAGAATCTGAACTCAGAATCTAATCTATTTAAGACATTTAACAAATGGTTAATTCTCTGTAAATGTCTTGTCTAAATTTTGGATAAAATACGCAGTTTGTTTATAACATTGGCCAATTATTTATGATATTATACTCGTATAAGGTATAACTTGCATTTATAATAAATATTATGACGGATAATATTAAGGATTTTCTTTGGGTAAATAGCGGTTGTAGTAAAGTTCAATCCAATATTTTATGCTTTTTGCCTTATTATGCAAACATTTTATAGAACATGGATGTCGTGTCGTCAAAGTATTTTGTGCTGTCTTTGTGTGATTTATAATCCGGATTTACGAAGCTTGCAATTTAGGAAAAATATATTTACTAAATCCTTTAGTAGTGTTTTTGTTAAAGGCTTAATAACTATTCAATTGACGTGGATTCGTTTCCTGGTGTGTTGTTCATTTTCCAGTACTTATTGAAAGAATAAATATACTTGAGTTCAGTAGCCGCTCATTGGGGACTCCAAATCATTGAACGTATGCATATAAAAAGAAGAACTACACATTTACTGTAATAAGTAAAAGTAAAACTAACAGACTGTGTAATACGCCCAAGAAGCGTTTTAATAAATATGTTAATCAAGAATTGGATTAAATTTTAATTAAAATACCGTATCAAATTCAGCCTATTCATTTAAGATTTACCATATTATGGTCAAACACACTGGTAATCATGCCTAACTTCTATTTATAACTTTTTGCGTTAAGACCTAAAATATATATATAACAAATCAACATAAGTATATTTAAGGATTGTTTATAATCATTAAGTTTATGGTAGAACATTGAAAAGTAATTCTTTACTATAGGTCTTTAAAACAAAAATGAATTTGTAGGCTTTGACCGCCCTCCGCAGTCTACGACGGCATGTTTCCGTAGATGGTCGCGTTCGCTACGCCGTAGATCTACGCGTAACTTTCTATTAAGTTTTAACTGTAGTAAATTATTAAAGACTCTTTGTAAATATATACTTGCAATGAAGGAACCTACAAAGGTTGGTTTAATGGAAGTGTAGATTTTATTTCGTTGAAATTATTATTTGCTGTTTTTATTTCAGTATTTCATAAGGATCTTAGAACAAAAATGTTTCTATTTGAAAATGTTAATTCGCGAATCTTATTTTCGTATTGCAAGCTTTTTGTGACTAGTCTAATTAGAATACTTTTTATTTAACTATAATAAAAATTCTTCAAAATGAAAAATATTTATAATTTAGGATATGATAATGAATTTTATATTCATAAACATTTTGTTAAAGGTTCTATCCACGTACGATGGTTCGTTACTCGTTGTCAGTTATAAATCTTCGCTACTTATTTGTCTTAAATAGATTGATAGTAAAAATGGTTATGCAAATATACTATATGAATACAATAGCAACCTAACTTCCAATTGTATACATATATCCATATAAACATAAAATGTATACCAGGCAATGATAAAGTATACCATATACAAATTTGCTTATACATTATATATAAAGATATAATATTCAAAGTATTTTTTATTACGGCCCGATAGTTAAATCGTTTTTAAAAAATAAGTATAGCAAGAAAGCTTTAAGAAAGAATAGTACATGCGGTAACAAGTAATACCGTAAAAAGCACGACGTAATTCTTCGTAATATTTAACTTTTATATTGCAACAATTATGGTTTCCGTGCGGTTGTGAGTGAAGCCATGGCATGCAACTAGTCTGACATAAAATGACGTCGGTTCACTTTATGAGCATTGGTTTTTATTGATTTGTAATTGTGATGTCGCAAATCGATGCAGGCACGCGACTTTTTTTACTTTTCCGACAGGTTACAGAGGAAAGTTTAAGACTTAAAGCAGATTATTGATATGAATTGATAAATTTATTGACTATAATTTATATTTCGGAAAGATATTTTAAAATGATATGATATTATATTAATTAGGTAAAATATTGTATTTCTAATAATTATTTTGTTGTAAACTATATTCATAAGAAAAGCAGTTGTTCTTTAATAAGAATTGTTATTTTAGCTTTGATAATATTATAATTAAATATAGTTTAAAAAAATATTTACTATAAATTACTATCGTTTGTTCTATCTACAACATCGCGTGATGACCGTAATCGCAATAAATCTAACTTTTATTTGTCCAAGTTTGTATGTATGTTTGTCTTTTGAAATATTAAGTGATCTAGACTCTATAAATTTAGACATTATAATAATGCTGAAGTACACAAGTCACGTCTTCAAATACAATTTCTCTATAAATTTCCTAATCTCAACAAGATTGAGTTATTATTATTTATTTCTTTTTATTATATTTAAATAATTTGAATAATTAATTCTAAACACACAATTATGCACGGATATTTATTATTTTCATGAAAAGAGACGTTTTAATAGAACTGTTATAAAATATTGCAAACAAATATATTAGTATGTACGTACTCGTTAACTGCTATGGTTGACTATAGTCGTCGTAATAGTTCCGAGATACTAAATTAAAGAACTGTTTGACCCACATTAGTAATGTATTATTTCTAAATAAATGAATTTAATGAATACAAGTTTGCAAAATTGGATTTTTAGTTACAATTGACTCTTAACAATGCGTGTTCAACATTAAGTTAACTTATTATTAAAAAAAACGAGTCTCATCAATTTTTGCTCCGCCTTGCTCGACATTTCAACATTACGGATCCATTTAATCGCGATGTTATAACCGATAACAACTATTTAATTTAAACGTCCTTGTTACAATCGACGGAGCACCTGGCTATGTTTTTTGAGCTATTTCCAGCTCACATTAAGGGTTGACATTGGCTTGTATCATTACACGCACGACATACTATTGCATCGTGTGTTCATTTTTTATTATGTTTGCATAAAACTTCGATTAGTCAGCGCATATAACCTTGTCAACCGTCTGATATCGATTCAATTAATAACCATGGAACATCAATTGATGCGTTATCGGCCTATACCTACTCATAGACTGGCACCGTTAATTTCTGCTCGCTGTTTTACTTTAAGTAGAGATTAAGTATACAAAGGTGGCTTAAAAATATTCAATTAAATTCACCTAAAGGCCACGATTAGGTTTTTTGCATGTGCAGCCTAACTCAAGAACTATACCAAATATTAACTAAATACTTCTAATAGTGAGGTGTTAAATCGTTTTTTTTATTATGTGTCACACATCATTGTTGAAAGAATTTACTGTTACATTGTAATATATAAGCAAGAACCAATATAATTGCATAAATGATGTTCAGTTGTTTCAGATAGAGTGTAATAATTGAAAATGTCATATGCCAACTACGATGGGTCGCCGCGTGGCCATCTCGCCGTCCACGCCTAGATCGCGAGCTATGGACAAATACGAGCAGTTATCTGTTGTGAGTATATATATTTTTGATTTTAGATTGAAAAAATAACATCGAATGCCACTAATGCCGTTGAGATGAGTTTGTTTTCGTTGGCACAATGACAACATGTTAAAAGGTTTTAGGTGATAATTTTTAAATTTATCGATTTATTTTAATATTCACTTTTGAATATAATAAACAAGAGCTAAAACGGGTATGTATGTACGTATAAATAGGATTTTTGATACCGTATGAATCTTTGACCTTAAAGTTTGACAAATAAAAGTGGATTAATAGGACTACTTTTTTAGGTATCCTCCTTGTCACCGGTAACTTTAATTCCTTTACAGTACTAGGTATTTAATTTTGATTTTTTTACGTAAACAAAAATATTAAACCCAAAGAATGCCCCAGGTTTATATAGAATCTGGTAATTAATGTTATTTAAACAGGTAGGCGAAGGTTCGTATGGAGTTGTATTGAAATGCAAGCGTCGTGACACAGGTCAACTTGTTGCTATCAAGAAATTTCTGGAGACTGAGGATGATGCGGCCGTCAGGAAGATGGCGCTTAGAGAGATTCGAATGTTAAAGGTGACATAGTTTGGCTAGTAACGTTCACTGAATTACTTTAATGCTTAATGCCTAGGTAAACGAACGGTGTACGTTGTGATCTACATCTACATACACACGTACCTAAACACAATAATGTACTAAATGACAACTCGTATTTTTACCCACATCTTAGATGTAGTAGGTATTGAAAGATGTGTGTAGCGAGTCATTTCATCTCTCACCTAAATGTCTCGTAAATTAACATGTAAAGAAAAGCTTTGGCTGAGGACATTTTTTAATTTGGCATCGTTAAATAAAGAAAAGTGTAGAAAGCTTGTAAGGCATAGTTTAATATTTATTTCAGAAACTCCGTCATGATCACTTGGTGAATATGATAGAAGTCTTTCGTCGCAAGCGACGATTCTATTTGGTGTTTGAGTACCTCGATCACACGCTACTTGATGAGCTCGAAGCATCATCAGGTGGCCTTGGAGAAGATACAGCTAAGAAGCACTTATACCAGCTTTTGAAGGGAGTCGATTACTGTCACCAGAATTCGGTATATTATTTTTAATCTAATATATAAAATTCTCGTGTCATGGTGTACGAAAATGAACTCTTCCGAAATGGCTCTACCGGTTTTCGTGAAATTTTATATACATATTCATTCAGTCGGACAACATCTATTTTTCATCTTTCTAAATGTTAAAGGTGGTCCAGCCCTAAACATCTTTTTTTATTTTTTGGATAAAGTTTATTGTTTTTATTTTGTTATGATACAGCATTAAAAATACATACAACCCTATATAATATATTTATGAGGTAAAACGACGTTTGCTGGGTCAGTTATATATTGTTACTTATATTAAAGAGCCCGTCCACAAATCATGCTATATGAATTTTATGATTTTTATACACCTCAATGTAATATCTTTTACAATTGGAGATAATTAAAACTCTAACTATCCTACATAGATCATCCACCGTGACGTGAAGCCCGAAAATGTACTTGTCTCTAATAATGGTATTGTGAAACTGTGTGACCTTGGTTTTGCGAGAGCCCTCGCAGCACCGGGAGAACCGTACACAGAGTATGTCGCTACTAGATGGTACAGAGCACCTGAACTGTTAGTGGCTGAACACAGGTACTTATAAATAACGAATGGTATTTAATTCTCTTACTCAATCTTACACCCCGCTCTGTATTATAATACATTTTCAAATAAATTAAAACCTTCAAGTTAATACAACTGAAAATGCATTATATTGACATTCGATATATTGTGTTAAACATGTCATCTTCATTATCATTGAATAAGCTTCTTGAGCATTTTTTAATAAATTCAATTTCTATCGCCCATAACAAACCTTTCAAATAGATAAGTTTATAAGCATATCTACTGACTATATGTTTTAACACAATATAATATTAAAATTATGTTCTTGAAGGGTTGGAGATTTCGAAGTCTGCAATCTCGGTTGGTTATTTGTCAGTCTTACGTATGATATCTGGACTGAGATTACAAAAGAAATAAATATTTCCAGATATGGCCCTGAAGTCGACATTTGGGCCATCGGATGTTTGTTTGCCGAGATGTTGACGGGCGACCCACTCTTTCCTGGTGACTCTGATATTGATCAGTTAGCTCATATCATAAAAACCGTTGGTAAGTTTACGATAAGAGTAGAAGCTTATGGCTACATTAGTAATTGTGCAGCGAAATAAAGATCTATATCTAATAATCTTGTAGTCTTTTTTGAGAAACAACCGAAAATACTTAAAGAAAAAGATTGCAAACGTAAAAACTTCGGATAAGGACGTTAGGATCATTTTTTTTTTGATTATCAGGGAAACTTGCACCACGCCATCAGCAAGTGGTATCTAGATTAGCAGGAGGTGCGGCTCTCTGCACAGGACCAGTTGGGAGTCGCAACAATCTTCCAGGGACCGGATTGGCGAAGGAGTTACTCTCTGCTTCGCTACGAACTGAACCAAGAGCAAGACCTTCAGCATCAGCCCTATTGCGACATAAGTAATTCTTGCAAACCTCTCTATTCAAAGTTCAGCAAAAGACGGTGATTTTTATAAATGATGAATCTAAAGTTAATACTTAGATGATATCTTTGTTTTTCCCTAGATATTTCGTTGCCGATAGTTTTGCTGAAACTTTTAATGCTGAATTAAGGAAGAAACTCGGCAAAGATGAGGAAGTAAGTTCTGAAATGTATACATGCTTGTTTCACGGGAAGGTAATACCTAATTTTAAATACATGTAGGTATATTAATTGGTGAAAATATAATTGTACAGTATCTTTTACTTCCGCTTGTGTAACAATTTATGACTAACGAACTTATATATTACTAGGGGGCCCGACAGATGTCGTCCAGTGCACATGTTTCAGATACAAACATTTAAAAACTTTTTAGTCCTAATTGTAAATCTAAAACATTCTCCAATCCCCTTAAACAAACACAAGAAATTTCATGAAATCCTTTTTGAAAGTGAGAAATACACAGATAGAAGAAATATATATTATTAAGGTGTGCAAGGAGGTTTGATATTTGGATTTAACTTTGTATAAAGAATGTTTAAATTTATAATCATTTAAAATAATATAAAAACTATTATTACTCTTTTAGTAAAGAATTCTATAATTATTTGTTTTAGACTCCGCCTCCTCAAGGCGCTGCTAGAGTGGCCGGCAAGCCGAGACAGCAATGGACCTTAAATATAATCTCTGTAAGTATTCAAATTATTTATTAATACAATGTAATGTAATATTAATCTCCCTGATGTAAGATAAATAAATAACAAAATTGTATTTCAAGGAAGTGCACAATTTCTTACAAAACAATCTAGCTAGTTTTTGTAATTACAATAAAAAATAAAAAGTTATGTACGCGGTTTACATCTATCATCTATGCTTGGATGTTTACTTACAGTGAGACGCTTAACGTATTATTTTAACAGGACAACACCAGGTCACGAACTGATAGTACTACTGGTGAATCGCTTATCGACTACAATTATGCTCCAAGTAAGTGTTTTGAAATCCTAAAGAAGTTCGAACATAAAATCAACGGAATTCTTTATAGATTATTTTTAAATTTACATGAGGAATATTGAATTTCCTTTTGAATCAGGAAGAACAATTTATTAACGAAAAGATCGTGTCGTGCAATTATAAACTTTTAATACTTTACTCAAGCATCAAGCTGCTCTGACTATAATTTGTTTAAAAAAAGTGTAGGCTTTCGTTCTAAATACGTATAATATAATATATCATATGTTTTGTTTTTAGGTACAGAAGTACAGATGGAGACCAGTGTTTCAGAAAAGAAGTCACAAGCTTCAACAAATTCGCAATCAGTTTTAACTCAGGAGGAAGACGTATGAATTTTCTATTCGATTTTCCGTTACCCTAAGGAACAATAGCTATATCGAATTTTAATTCAAAGGGTATCAATTTTATGGCAGATAAGCATTTATGGATACGGGGTAAAATAAATTTCTGGGAAGTAGGCCATATAGAACGTTATTCTTTTTTAGTCTTTATCGTTAGCCAAAAGTAATTTATTTAATTTAAGCAAAAATAAGTTACCGTGGTATGGGTGCGTCGGGATAGTTGGAAATTAGGTATGACAAGGAATTAAGTTGACTTTGTCTGCCAGTCATAATAGTGAAAATAAAATACATGTTATAACACCTTCTTTATATATTTAGTATTTTTTAATTTCGGAACATTTAAAATGAATGAGACAGTGTATTTAACGCATAAATGATCCATTTTGATGTTATGTTGCGTGTGTTTTAAAGCTATTTGTAATTAGTTAGCATTTTTAAGGTCGGCTGTTGGTGTCCTTCTACATTGGGAACAAGCAAAGCGGCGCCTTCGCGAAGTTTGGCCAAAGCTATAAACGAGACATTCCACACTTTTAACGTTCCAGTCAATAATTACCCTAAGACACCTTATATTAAGAAGTAAGACTGGAATATTCTATATCTATGTCACTACGATTAAAATTATAGTATAAATTGTACAAAATACCTCTATTTTATTTACTTCCAGAGTAAATAATAAACTGATTATGGATGAGGAGTTGCTGCGCGGTCGGTCGTTAGCGAAGAAGACCAATAAGAAATCACCTGCCGATATATCATTACCTTATGTGCCCGGAGGTAATCAATTAAAGTTTTTATATAATATTAAAAATACAAAGATTAAATAAGTCAAGAAGAAATAACGTTCATTATTAATTATAATTCGTAAATATTATCTGTAAAGTATCTTTTTATATGTTTCAGCAAGCAATAGTCCTATGAAGAAAGCCAAGAAACCACAAGCGCATAATCCACCCAGAAACCATAATACGTGGGATCACAACGTAAGGATTGTTTTTTTCATTTTGGCATTAAGCATTTGAGTTTATGTACTCAGCATACAGTAAACTAATAACTTAACTATTGAATAGAGTTTAAAACATTTTTATTTATATACAAAATATACAAAGTTGTGTATAGACAAAAATAAATGAAGCTTAACAAAAGTATTGTTAAAGTTCATTTATTTTTATTTCGAGCATTCCGAAATTTATGGAAAATTCTAAACGCGCATTACTATTACATCACGACCTTTCTATGTATGGACCATGGTACGCGACCCAGACGGAACTGATATTGTGTTTGAAACTCCTCCCACCACATTTAATACGTGAAATGTATGTATTTTAAACATTCGTCCGTCATCAGGCATCGTATTCGAGGCAGTACACAAATCACACATTTGAAAATTGAAATTGATTGAAACTCGAATCTAGTACTCTAGCTTTGCGCTCGCTGTATTCTACCGCCAGGCTACGCGCATTTCAGTATTAAATTCGTGTAATTACTGAGGAGTTCTTAAAGGGATGTCTTTTCGTTTAGCGGAACAGTGTGGATTCGGTGTCAAACCATAGGACACCAACAAACCTACCGTACATGTGACTACAGGGGACACGGGCAACATTTCAAAAGCCCTACACTATTTTAAACGGACATCAGAAGACTGCTAAACATTATTATTATTTTTAATAAACGTCTCATAATTTATCGTTCTCTAAAGATGTGTGTGAATTTTTTTGTTCCGTTTTACTAATGTAATGTTTTGTTCTAGTAAAATTAAATTATTTAATATATTATAAATTGTTAGACTATAAAATTGAACACATGAGTTTTCAAAATAAGGAAAAGCAGGTAGCTGACAAAATTATGACATTTCACAAGCCTTTTTGTGTGTCAAAACTTTCAATATTACAAATAGGATTTTACCAAATTTTAAGGAATGTTTTAAAATACCATTAAATTTGTAATGTGTGTAACAATTATTATATTATGCAACTTATGTAAATGTTAATACTCAATTTTAAAGGCGAATTATCAAGCAATCATCAATACATGTACTTTAGAAACCCTCGAGATGAAAATATGATTCGCAGAGTCAATTGTAAGTTCATCCACTATTTTGAGGGTATGCTAATATACGCTAAAATATTTATATTCATGTAGAATGCTTTTGGTATATTATTAAAAACATGAAAATGTTTTAAATGTTTGTAAATATGTACAGTGTTATCTTTTAATACACAATATCCGTAATTTTTCTGGAATTTAATTTAAAACTGAAAAAGTTCACGAAACGGCGATTCTTAGAAATATTTCGATGTTTCAATTTGAAATAAAACATTATAATTACTTTATTTATTTAATTGGCAGTTTATAAATGATATAATAAAAATAAAATAAGAAAAACTACAATAAATGGCATATTATAAGAATTTTTCTGATACAATTTTACTTTGGCTCTATGTTATCCCAAATTGGGGAAGATTTTCAAAAATAATACTGACATAACCGATAGTTATGAACCTTTCAAATTATCACAACAGCTCATTAAGCGAGTCAAGAATTCTTATATTAATTTATAAAAATGCATTTAAACGTACTAAGGTCTACAATTTTGACGTGAGGCAATAATAATTACTAGCACCTTGTTAAGCAAGTTAAGTAATATTTCATATTTATAACATTGATTAATTATTTTACTTTATTTAAGGATCAACAATGGGCGAGTTGTAAATTTCTACATCCCATAGTAGTCCACTTAACAGAACTCATCGTTTCCGCAATAAGCATTGTTAATTCAGCTTTCAATAAGTTCCCAACAATTTTTTCACAATTTAATATACTGAAACAACTAACCTGTCCTTTCATATATAAAATTAATAATTTTGTAGTTTAATCAACGTTATCATACGATTTCATGTCTTAACTAACTTATTAAAAAATGAAATTTTAAACTAATTTAAAAATATACAATGACTGAGTAAATGTTCCTTATTACTAATAGTTTTATGTTTATATTTCGAAATTCTCAACGTAATCACGATGGCGGGAATGATGTTAAATTACAGGTGGTTGTGCAGGGATGCACGGTGTAATCAACAATTCGCCACCGCTCTCTGTTATCGGGATATTTCTATGGTAGTTTATGAGATCAGCTGAAAATAAATATAAGAAACTTAAAAAAACAAACAAGGCAAATAATGCATAGTACCAATATAATATTCATCATACTATATTGGTACTATGTCTATGTACACTGTAACTTACCGAAGTTAAAAAAAGAATGAATAGGCCCTAGCCAAGCGTGCTCTCCCATAGGCCACGTTTTATTTACCAACAAGTGAAACGTGCCTGTGCCAATTCTGAGATTCAAGTATATTATCAGAATTTAAAAAACAAAACATTTTCTGATAAACTACGAAACCACTCCTTTTCATGTTTACGTTGTTACGTATCCTTATGTCACATAAGTATATTTACAGACTGGTTACCTAAGCTAGTGTGAGAAATTTGCCCAGCGCCGAGCAAGCGGTATCCATCGCTAGTGTCAACAAGATAATGCTTGCAGCGTGATTCCGCACGGTACGAGATGGCGTATCCCCACACGCGCTCCGACAAACGGACGAGGAAACTTCCCTCAGTTTTACCGGAGAGAGCTTGTTCTGCTTCTGATCGGCTGATTAGTCCTGAAATATTGAAACCAAAATAGGTATTTTTTGTCTTCGAACTAAAATCTACCCTAATACAAATATAAGAGCAAAAAACCATTACAAAATGATTCTACTTTGCAAGTCAATCAAAATCATTTCAAAAAAATCTAACTGACCCTTTTGTTTAAATGCGGTGTGTTAGTCTTTCAAGAACATCCTTCAGGATCGACTTGGACTTTGTATATTACTTCGGAAGGACATAAGTTAATAAGATTATAGCAGTTACCAATTTTTTTCTTCCAAATAATTAAATAAAATAAATTAACGTACCATGGAACCAGTCCACAGGTTTATTTTCGTCCAAGACACCGCGTGCCATTTCTTGTTTTCTAAACCACTCCACCACCGCTTCTTTGCTTGGGGGCTTGTTCTCTAAAACGTTTAATAAGTTAAATTTTTAAAGAAATATAATTCTTACGATTTTTATAATTGTTCAAGTGTATTATATCAAGATTCGCTCTTTTATATTTTCGTTACTCGTAAGTTGTTTTCTATTATATAATTGCGTTTTATTTATTTTTTACACTTTCGTTCTATTACATAATTCTCACCTTGCACACGACCAATGACTGTGGGTTCATTACAGCGCCGGTGCGCCTCACGAGCAGCACGAGCTATTTCTCGCATCGTCGCTTCTGCTTCTTTTGCTTTGCGTTCTAAACATATTATCAAAATATAAATCTCTATTATCAATTTTAAATAATTATTGGCAATTGAAATCTACATATTAATATTGCATATACTGAAACATGTTTAAATAATAGAAATATTATTGAAACATGGTTGGAAACAATCGGCACAAATTGCATTTTCAAATGTGTGATTTGTGCTCTGCGTTGCGTACAGACTGCTTATGGCCGAACGTGTGTCAAAAATGGTTCCGTCCGGGTCACTTATAGCCGTTCATGAATCGATAGGTCTTATATGTTTAAAAAAAACGAAAAATAAATATATCAAGAACATATCATTGAATAATTAATGATTCAATGACAATAGATACACATAAGTATGTCATACATAAATCAGTAAATAGTATCGCGAAATGAGGAATACCTTGTTCTCGCCACAAAGCATCTTCATCTTTCGCCTGTAACTGTGCGTCGCGTAGCGTACGTGCTCGTCTCGCCCGCAATCCCCGCAAAATGTCGCCCGCACGAGCCGCAGCAACACGGCGCTCCCACGCTGCCACACGAAGGCTAACTCCATCACCACGGCATACGTTGGAGTCCTGTAATATTTTTATAAGAATGTAATTGAGATTTTAGACTCATTTGTATGTTTCTGTAACTATTTTTTATAACATTACAATTCATGGTTGATTTATGCAGGTTCTTTTTTCAATTATTTATAAAAAGGGTATTAAAGAATAATATAAAAATTGCTCCTTCCAGTATTTTGTCTCGTTGCATTATGTTAGGGCAGTGTCATTTAAAGCTAAGACGTCAAAAATGCACAAATCTTTACCTCTATGTCCTTCTTTCCTTCAATAAAGTTGAAATGCAGCGTATTCTTCTTTAGATCAAGCTTAATATCTTCACAATAAGTCTTCTCGATGTCTTTTTTGTCTTCTGTGTCCAATGCTTCCATCCGCTCTCTAAGCTCATCCACAGTGCAGTACAAGTCCAAAGTATCTTCTAAACTGTCTACTGTTTTTGGAGATAAGTCAAATTTCTAGAAGAAATTTAATTTGTTCAGTAAGATCTTAATGATATCAACAAGCAGACTCTCAGCAGATATGTTAACGAAAAAATATAGGTATATTTAGATCTTTTGATATTTAACTTATCTACTGATAAATACAAACGTCCTCCAAAGATCGTTAAGAACATAAAAGTCCTATGGAAATCTTTTGGAAATACGTATCCAACGGATATATTATTTTTAGCGAAATGTGAACCAAGTTATGAGAGCAAATCACGTCTGATAACATAATCAGACCGGAAAACTCAATTGAGGGCACCACTAAGCGTATGGGGAATTTTCATGTTCATATATTTACTCTCTATCTATACTCTATGCTATACGTTAATATATCGTACCTGTTCCAAGCTATCCAAAGGTTTATAATCTATAAGATGTGTAAGCTCTTTCTCCACAGACTTGCGTAACTGGTGAGCTTCTTCCCTCGCTTGAGCCAGTGCGCGCTGTCTAGCCTCTTCAGCCAAAATGTTCTCAATCGACTGGTCATCTGGATGTTCTCCCATCACCCAAACCTGTAATATGGTATAGTTTTTTGGTTTATTAAATGCTTTTAGTAGGTAGTTCTCGAGGGAGAGAGTAACATATACATACAAACTTTTACGTTTTTATTATTATGTTAGTTAGAATAGATATTAAAAAACGTATACGCAGCTTTATGCAATGAATTCTTCCTAAATTTAAAACTA
>JAOSYY010000015.1:995082-1014822 GCA_025727935.1 Hebomoia glaucippe
ATCAACAATCACATAGACACAATGGGAGACATGCCGCGTATTTCCAGAAACAGGCCAGTATGCGTCAGGGCGTTGATATCATGAATTGTTATTACGTTGAGGCCTGTTGCAGTTTATCATTTCGTGATAAGAACAACAAGACTTTTTACTTTGTTCCACGGAAATGATCACCGAAATAGAATGGACAAGTACAGATAATACTGTGTACCTATAACATGTAGGTGAAAACAAAAAAGTTCATGACTTTTCCAGCTTTATCATATTTTTTTATTTCTTTGTTAATAAAAATATTCAACGTTATTAATGATACATTTATAATCTATTAACGGATTCAAAAATAATTTTATTTAGTTACAAATTGACCGCGATATTATGTAGCTATGTTAGCTTCACTTGTAACAATCAAATCTTGAAAGTCAACTTTAATCAACCTCTCAATTGTCTTGAAATGCAACTGCATAATATGTCGAATGGCAATACAATAATTTGGTATCTTCAAGCTGATCCGATTATGGATACAGAAGCTATAGATTTTTTTTAATATTTAATAATTGTCACTACATTATGAATATATATTATAGTATAAAGTGCCACTTTGATTATATCTGTATTACCGGCCTAAGAATTTCTAAAAAGGATGAAATAAATGGTATTTTAATTACTCTATTGATATTGAAAACGCCACAAGGCCGTTGCATTTTATTAACATGGTACGCCGAAGTCTAGTATAAAAATTAAACATTGGTTAAAAGTTACATACAATTGCGTATTTATAAACTATATTTTCTAAAAATTTCTCTAACCGTCACGCTTTATGATTAGTTACGAAAATGACTAATTAATAGAATTATATCCTTTTCATAAACGGTTCGTTAATTTTGAATTTCACTTTTCGAAAATTATAAGAAAGTCTAATTTAATATATATTTTAATACATAGTGCCTCGCTATTCAGCTAATGTTACAAATTGGCATCTAAAATAAGGACTATAACTAAGAATTGATCTCTATAAGTAATATTTTACTTAAAGAATTCTTTCCTATATAAAAACAGTGAGCCCAATTGGGAATCGCCAAAATTATTTTATTTTATTTTTCAATTGTTAGTATAATAATATTACCGAACAGCATATGATAATTTGTAACAAAATTACGATATGATTATGAAGAGCTTCTGTATACAAATCTGAAGCTCTGAAGACTTAGACTACTACAAATAATAGAAAACACTTGCGAATTCCTAACACGATAAGATACAAAGCGTCATTCAGTGCCCGACCGATATGTTTGTAACACATGAATAATATGAAATCGTGACCGGGTCTGCCATTGGCTTCATTTGCAATGCATTGTCACTTCGTCAGTCAAGTTATTGTAATAAGGTGTTCAGTACTATGTTAACAAACTTCACATCCCTTGTAATAACTTAAAAATTGTTCAAAAAGTTATTTCTTTTTAAATATTTATGTAATTAGAAAATATTGACTAAAGAAATGACAAATTTTATTTAAATCCAAGGGTTGCAACTTATCTTACAAAAATTGTTTAATGCAATCTTCAGTATAAAAGATATTTAGAAATTAATTTAAAAAATACTTAAAGGCGGATGAAACATAAAGGTAAGAAAAACGTGTCTATGGTCCAAAATATATACGTTATACGGTACACTTTAAAAGTGAAGGTGACTAATACCGGTATGTAAAAACTGGTTTCACTGAATATATTGTTGTTAGAACCGGTAGGTGTAGTCAAAAAGAGTTACCGCATCTTTTGACATGATTTTATAATTGTTTAAAATTTTGTTAAAATGCAATCGCCTAGTATACGTTGAGTAACAAAAATTTTAAACAAGAAATTATATTGCGTTTTTCATTGTTACATACAGATTCTTTCAACATAAAGTATCTCAGACACGAGTTGTAAATCCTATCATAGTATATTTAACGTAGTTATTTTATTTACATAATGATATTTTTGCAATGTAAATAATTTGGCTAAGTAATTCATAGTATAATCGGCAATCAGACAACTTTACTTTTAAATTAAAAAATATATGTAAATAGAGATATCCTTAATTTATTAGTAAGCTAGTTATAAGTCTCTGGAAAAAAAACGCAAAATAATTTCTTATATTGATTTGTGTATAATTCCCTAAATTCGGGCAGCTCCATATATATTACTAGGTAATATGGCAATGGAATCTCATTGCCTAAGTGAAGAAAGCCTCAACTACTTTAGTGAGTGGGCGAGCTAGCTCGTCAAGGACAATTGTTACTTTGCACAAAGGAGTAAGGATTGCTAATAGGGTAGCCACTCGCTTATTTCACATAGTCTATCTCGATGCCTATTTTTATTTTAAACTTATTTACATGAATCAGTTTTAGGTGGAAGAGGATAATTAATTTAATTTAAAGCCGATTACAAGTTCCTTCATATATAATTTTTTTCAGACCATGATAAACTTTAAAAGATGTCGAAGGATCAAAGACATGTATTTTATTAAATCTATCTGTAACGGATTTTGTAGACACTTCGTAAAAAACAAGTACTGGCAACCCTTAATAAGCAATGGATATGTTATTTATACATATCGATTACAAATTTAACTTGGAAAATGTTATACCTAACTGTAATAACTAATTGTATGACCTACTCCAAATTTTTCGCACGATCAACAAAAAAGCAAATGAAAACTTAAGGTTAATGAGTTTTGGTGAAAAAGAAAAACATTTTATCCGTTACGGTACTAAATAGGTGTCGTGTATGAGTAATGTTTCTCTGTTGTTAACCCAGAAACTTTACAGTTACTAATTTGCAAACATTATCTTTCCCGCAAAAAATGGAACAAAAACTGCACAATTATCCGCATGAATCTAAATAATCCACTACGTTTATGTACATACAAATTGTCTTTATTTCCATAATGCATGCTTTTGTGCCCCACGACCTCGTATTTTGTTTCTTGGCCAAGATTGCGAACAAAAAAGATCCTTGTTAAAATCTAGTACAGTGAAAAGATGGTCACTGTTGCAATTTCGAACAAAGCACGGCTGTGTTGACTGTCACTTGTCACTTTTGAGAAACATCAAATAACATAATGGAGAGAAATTTCGGTCGAAAGTAAATTTTACAAATATGCATCGTCAATCAACAACATGTTAAACGTAATACTTGATAAATCTTGAGCTAATGTTCATAAACGTCAATTATCGTACAAAAACTAATTTGGATGACACTATTCCAATATAATATATTTGTTATTTAACATTTAAAACAATACAAAGTCTCATATGGATAAATATCGCCTCATCTCTCTACAAAATCTCTCGCTAAACGAAATTGACAGTAACTGTAATTTCGCTTTTAATATTACGAAATATTTAATGTCCGCGGTCAACGCCCCCCAGAACCGTGGTGGCAATCTCACCAGAGACTAATAAATCTGAAATTACATCGCCGTTCTCATTAGCGAGGTAATTAAAAGCAGACGAGTTATTATTTAAGACGTAATTAGGAAAAGAGAAACCAATTTTTGAGTGTTAATGTAAAAATTTAAGTTTGCTGTCAAAATTTGAAATGGTTTCAAACATTCAAGTAACAGTAATTAATAGAATTGTAGTTTTATATGTTATCTGCACAAATAGATTTTTGTTAAATTAAATCTCTTCGTGACTTTTTAAATCGTCTTAGTTTACGCATTCAGTACATATTATAGTTACTACACGGTCTAAATTTTGATCTAGACTGGAATAATAATGTGTTCACATCTGGGGCACCGGTAGTATGGGTGCCATATGTTACCAGGGTTACCAACATAAATATTGACGTAAGCTATCAACTACCTGAAATGCAAAGGATCTTTCCAAAGAACTTGATTTATTTTCTATTGTGAAGTACTGGAATATCAAAAGTTTTTTAATTTATAAAAGTATCCATATAATTTTACATAAACATTATTGATAATTGTAATAAAAATGCTATTGAAAACAAAAATATATTAGTTTAGTAACGTATATTAATATAAGACAATGAGAGTTTGAAGAATTAGTGGCCATAGAGTTTATTGTAATCAATATTAATTTTAATCTATAACAGAATTCAGTTCTGACAACCCTAATGTCCGTGGACCGCATTCGTTGATTTCGAAACAAAAAATTATATATTCTATGTTAGGCTTTTTTGTTTCTTATAACATTCTAATTTATAACAAAAATGTCGTATATAAGCAACATTTTATGCAACCTGATAAAAAAAATAATAATTTTGCGTAATTATAAAAAGAAAAACATGTATTGATAAAAGAAAATACATAAATGTAATGTTAGGAAATAATGTAAAAAAGACATCATAAAAAAGACAATTTGAAAGTTGTTAGTTATGGAGAAAATATGTGAAAACAGTATTTAAAAATCGATTAAGTATTTACTAGAAATAATAAGACAACAACTTCCACGCCACGTCATCTTCATTTAGAATATATCCTTTAAAATATTATTATAAAAAATACAGAAATCCACGACTGTTTAGGCAATACTGGTTCTAATTAGTTCCTTATGGCATGTAAAAAATGTGTTAATGTTCATTTATTTCAGAAATGCATGTCAAACCATAATTTCCGACCTTTACTAGTTGCTTCCGTTAGAACTCGGAAGCAATGAGCCTAGATCGTTCTTGAATTACACGTATCAAGATGTATGATAACAATCTGTACTTGATCTTAAATAACATTTGGATGATATGGATAATATGTTGAAAAATAATCAAGGATTGATACTTATAATGTTATTTTAGATTTTTTATGAAAAATTAAAATCTATGTTAATAAATTGAGAATTCAAAATTAAATTAAAAAATATTTATATTCAATTTGAAATTGGATTTACATTATAAGAAAAGCTGTCTTTTTTGTTGCAGGATACTGTAAACCATGCCAATGAGTTAATCTTAATATAATAGGATTCTAAGATCTTTCGACAAAATTTAAGCCCTTTTTCAGAACCTATGCATGTGCATTGTGCATGTCTTCAGTAGCCGTCGTTTAATTAGTTAATTAACAAACTCATATAAACATATTTACTTGTGTGAACTATGAAATAGTTAACAAATCTATTTTGAATATTGTCCCTGCTGATGGTCAAATACAAAGGATAAATTAAAAAAAAATACGAACTTATATCTTTATTTTGGCGCTGATATGCTGTCTCTCAGATAAAGTACGATCAATATTTGATGCATAGGTAAACTTACAGAATTGAGAATTTCAGTTCATCAATAGTTATACAATGTTTACTCTCAATTATGTGGTAAAATAGGGGCTTATTCGGACATTGATTGAAAGCATCTGAGATGTGTTCAAGTAAGATAAATTATTGGAAGGATACATAAATAAAATTATTGGAATACAGATAAGGTAAACTTAGTAGATCGAGTTCTTTGAACCATTATACAAGTAATAATAAAAATATATGAGTCAAAAACACCTTCAAGTCTACAATACGCTTTAACTCTCGGCTTCATGATCACAACAGCTTTAAGACATATGTTTATCGTATCCAAACTGCAGAAGTTTAATTTCGTTATCCTTAAAAAAAAATTAAAAGACACATTTTGATTCCATTGTTACAAATAATGTTAAATTAGCGTATTAACATATTTCTCAAAGATAAGTTCAGTGATACTCACGCACAGACACTCTCGTCGTTGTGCTTATAATAAGTAGTTGTCATTATTTACGAATGCCATTTCACTTTGAGTGAAAATAATGTTGACATTATCAGAAAACTACTGTTTAGAAAGTGCGGTAATATATTGTCACTTTTCTAACATCGTTTTTATCTATGCGTTTAAAAAAATTTAGGTTTATGTAGAAAAAATTATATTGCAAATTTGCAGAAACCCCGTTAATAAAGTAAATAAGTCAATAACCTTTGAATAAAATAAAACATAACGTCTTAATTCTACTGTTTGCAATTTTGTTTAGTAAACGTATTAATAACTAAGTTAAAAGTAAAAAACGAATTGACGAATAAAGTAGATCCTTAAAGGTGTAGATTGCATTAAGAGAGCGATTAAATAATTAATATTCATAGTTATTTCTATTTAAATAATGATTTAAAGAAACGTTTTGAATTTGTTTTCCTGCCATTCGTTAATTGTATATAACCATTTTCGTTCAGGCAAAGAAATCTCAAGATTTTCGCTTACACAATCTATTGTGAACTAAATTCAAAAGCAAATAGCTGACAATAAAAAAGAGTAGAAAACCAATATTATTGTACAATATATTTTGTAATATTTAATGTTCAAAATTTAAACTAACTAAAAATAAGATTACCTGTAACTAAACTAAGTTATAACATGGCATTTTCTTAATCATTGTTAAGTTTTAACGTCTCTTAAAATATGCATGTGAGCTTTTACTCGTAAACAACAATTTAGACAAAATTTAATTAACATATTTCAAGCAAGAATTTAATTACACAGTAACGATAACTAAATAATCTTTGTTCGATAAGACTTGTCAATTACCTGTATAATCATTAGAGTTGATCGTAATTTTATAATGACAATTGTTATTGTTACAAGCTTATGTAATAATGTTATCTACGAACAAAGCAATTTTGTTCAGACCGGCATTATCTATGAGACGATGATTTGTTTACTTGCCTATTTCGACGTATGCCCGAAGTTTTATGAAATTAACGGAACGTAGCATAACATTGAATATCTAATATATATTTATTTATAAGAGAAGATGTTTGTATATATGAGATAAACACTTATGTTTACTTTTTGAGCGATCATTATAAAAATTGGTATGTATATTGTATATGTATTTTTTCACGGAAAAAGTTCATATACAATTAAATGGTTATCAAAATTGTATCTTCTGTGAGGCAGTTATTCGGGTGAGCTTGTATGTCATAAGTATATGAAAGTGTAGTTTTTTGAAGTAAAAAGTCCCTAGCAAGTAATTAGTTGAATGGGATATATTTAATTGATGGCTACCTTTAAGTATGGCTATACTTCTGTTGAAGATTTGTCGTCCATTTTTGAGATCTCTGGGGAGCCCATAATTATAAGTAAAAGAAATGTCATAAGTCTAATCTAATCAATTTTGGATTACACAAATAATATTATGATCATTTCTAATAATAGTTCTAACAATACTAATGACTGTTTACGTCAATCAACAACCTGAATTTCTTATCAGCAGTCATAATAACACAAAACAAACACCTGATTAAGTTCCTACAACTAATGGAGTTTTTATCGAACCTTTTGCGTATTAAGCAAATTTTTGTTTATTACAATTTTACTCAATATGCTTTAAAATATTTTACGAAATACGAAATGCTTCGCTTTATCATAATCAGCAAAATATTAGAGAATGAATGGATCTCTACTACTGCAGCCTTCAGTAGATTTGAGAGGTACAGTTACGAGAAGAAAAATGTTATTAGAATCCCTTAAACTTCCTATGATCTTTCTAGGAACAATGGCGAACTTGACTTTAAACATTCCATAATTATACATTACTGAATTATAACTTGCATTTAGCTGCACTTATAACTAATAAACAGCATAAGCAAATGTTTATGTTAATTTTAGCCCTATTCTAATTGTCGTAATATAAAAGTAAGCTAGCCAATGTCTCAAGTTTCTTTAATATCTAAAAATTATTCAAGAATATAAATGTATAAAGGTACAATATAAATCCTTAAAAATAAACAGAGTTTACTACGTCGGTAATCTTACCGCAAGCTGATAACTAAGTAAACAAGGAATGCGACAAATTGTTAATACTACGAGATAATATAGTCAATAGTTATACAGGTGTTTAACGCTCCTCAAGGGAAACCACTGTCCATATGGCGGATATTAGATTATTACTCGTCAGTAAACATGTGTCAGATTACATGTTGAGAGATTTCAGTTCTCCGAGACTTACTGTCGAAGGATTTAATCTACCGTTAAACACACACAATATTAGTTTCTTCAATATTTAAATCGGATTATTTTGTTTAAAATTTAAATCGGAAAGAAAAGAAACAACTGGATATATACATTAGATACACAATGTAGGTCTTAATTAATCTTAATCCCTATTGATGAAAGATAGCTATAGCCTAAATCATCGATTAAGGTACTCAATTCACTTATATAAAAAGTTTCAACTTCAACAGTTATTTAACTAACGATCGTAATTATCAAATCGTTTTGTACCAAATAAGTATAACAATGTTATCAGCAATGCGTCATGAAGTTCCTAAATTGTCACCAGCCACCATCCATGTTGTGTTGGAGTGAAATAATTTAAAACAGTCAGAATTAAAGTATTATTATCGTAACTACATGTCAAAGTTTATGAAACCATAGTTAAGAACACTGATTCAGTGACGTTTTAGATAAAATCTAAACAAAACGCGGTGCACCCGTTTATGTAACGATGTCACAAAAACACATGTTAAACCTATAAAATCCCTTGAAAATAGATCCAGTGACTAGTGCTTAAGTGTGTATAGTAAAATAAGTCAATGAACATGAGGGGAATAGATGCAAGCAGATATACTACTTATGTAGGAATACCTGAATCAAATTCAAGAAGTACTAAATTTAACAACATTGCAACATTTTTGAACGTGTCATATAATTCACGAATTTAAGACTATATTAAAAACCATATAACTGATGAAATGTGATAACATACTGAAAAACGTAAAAAAATATCCTTTATTGCGACTATATTTTATTTATAAATATATAATAAACTTAAAAAAGACTAAAGGATTGTAATCGTGAATAAATACTATCCTATTCCTTATAAGGACTTCTTTACACTAGACTTTACAGACAATGAAAAATGATACAAACATTTATTTTCATTTTCTTCTAATCTAACGAATATCACTCGTGGTTGTATCGTTTCCTACTTACATCACCGTGTGAATAACGGTTACTGATAACGTAAGTAACCGTTAAATAACATAATGTTGACAGCCACTGCACGTGTCCTGACGTTACATAATGTATCACATTTTGAATATACATACACTCGTTTATACTAGTGATCTGCTCTTACTTCGCATGTATAGCCAGAAAACATTGAAATAAAAAGTATCATGTCTTTTAAGGTGACTCGAATTACACATTGTGGCCAAATTTGATCATAATCGATTTAATGGTTTTGAATTTACCTCGAACAAAAATCGAGACACGAGTACTTTATTTTTGTACTGAATTATAAATTACAATGAACAATTTTGATAATTATTTCATTTTGATCGTCGAATAATTGTAGTATATTAAACCTTGGGAACTTATAAATGGGAACACTGTTATCAATAAACACATTGAAATAATTTATTAGCATGTATATATGGATATCTCCACGTCAATGCCCAGACCTTTTAGGGACTAGAATAGTGTTATTTCGTTGTTTTGAATGATTATAAACATTTATATCGCTCTTATACCTAACAA
Source organism: Hebomoia glaucippe (assembly GCA_025727935.1). NCBI lineage: Eukaryota > Metazoa > Arthropoda > Insecta > Lepidoptera > Pieridae > Hebomoia > Hebomoia glaucippe. The sequence goes on from JAOSYY010000015.1 coordinate 1,004,565, forward strand.
CGCGATTCATTGGCTACACACGTGTACAATACTACTAACCAATTAAAGTTCAAATTAGTAATACATATTGTTGCGATTTTTAGTTATATAACAATTCATTAAAAACAGACAAGAACTCACTTATATTATCTAATGTACGTATATAGAATTTCCTAATATTATATTAAAAGATACTTACACCAAATACTATATAAAACTGTCAATCATTTTGTGAAGTAATGTGAAATAACGGCAACCACACCGTCATTAACGTTTCCCGGATTTGAGGTTTAAGATAAGCCGTATGACAGAAATTTTAATATTTACAAAGCATATAAAACAAGACATTGGCATTCATCAAGCAACTTCCCGTTAAAGTTACATGTTTTTATTCTGTGATTACGTGAAGGTAGTTACGTATCAAACACGCAACAAGTTTCAATTTAGGACGAAGTTAAAATAATAATTATTGTTATAGTTTCATATTATATTTCCCTATCTTTTCCCGAATTAGTAAAACAATACTGAAATTTTGCAAACGTTTTTGAAGTAAAAAAGATAATTTTCTTTTCAAATTTTAATCACGTATTAATAATTAAATAACAACAAAATTGTACCACAAAACAAAGATATTAAAAAGTTTATCACGGATTACTATTATCAGAGAAATGATTTCATATTAAAAATTGGTTTATCTGTTCACTTTTATCATGTAGAATTTTTAGGAAGTAAACAAAATTATCACTTAAATTAGGACAAAATAAAAAAGTCAACAAAGTTATGAAATCGGAATTTTGTACTAACCAATAGATATACAATTTTTATAACAAAGATGGACGGGAGAAATATGTTTGACCTACACTGGCCACAAAACAAGTACGTTCTGTACTGCAAAACCTTTAGTTTAGAGCAGAATCAAAACGTCATATATATAGTAATGAACATTGGATCATATTTCATTGTGATAAGGTATATAGTAGTTAAAGGTATAGAAGTTAAGAAGGAATTAACCTTGAACTCAAAACAAAGGAGCGTTTATTGGATTGAAAGTGGGCCGGAGTTAGAGAGGTTTAAATTAAAATGACCTTCGAAAGCCCATCGAATCGTGATGAACAAGATAATGGTAAAATATATTGGACATTAAAAAAAGTTTATTAAAACAATGGTTTGGTCTAAAGTGTTTAAGTTACAACGATGATTCAATTTTGTGTTTTATGGATTACAGTAATACAATTTAAAACGAACAGACAATGAACTTTGTTTAATAACAAGATTAAAGTACGGCGTAGTTTTTTTAACGAGATCTCTGTATGTACAATATACGCTATATCGAAGAGTTGCGGGTTTCATTTCTATTTTTGTACATTACTAACACATTAAACGAATCTTGAGGATCTCTGTTTTAAAATAATGCTCTCAAGGAGTTTAAGGTTTGGTATAGTTAAATTTAAATGGAAATTAAGTGTAGAAAACGAAAATGTATCCTTATATATTATATAAAAAAATTAATAAAGGATGATCTATAGGTGAAGCTTCCACTTCCCGTTTATTGGATGAATGTTTTTATATTTACTTAAATTAAAAACGCTTTAGTGGATGTTGGCGTATTTTTCATTTATAATTAATTCATCAAATTATCCCTAAATTACTATAATAATTTAAATATTCTCACTAGAACTACGTTCAGATATTCCAGTCTTTAATTACTTGTCTGTTATTTTATAAATTTATTGCGAGTAAAATTAACAAAAATGTATCAAAAATTGTAATAATAAAATGAAAAGTCCAAAACCTTTTCATTTGAATTGAATGACAAATTTCAAGATTTCACTTTAAGAAAAGATAAAAATATCTAAGATTTAGAAATGATAATGTATACCGTTATCAAGTGAAGGTGAAGTCATTGTGAAAATAAAGTAATGCTAATATGCTATTATTTTATTTAAACAGTTTTATCTCTATCAGTACTACAATTATTTATAAATATCTTTTCAAGAATTCTTGATATATATAATTTTGTTTTCATAGTGAACTAACTGCTTGTGAAGGTAGCAGAGCTCAAGACTCATCCGTATTTCCTACGCACTCACCTTATACAAAACAAATATTTTTGTATCATATGAACAAATTGAAAATTAAACCTTTTCATATCTAATATAATAGTTATGAGAACGAAATGAATACGCGGCATACCGAAAATTCACGGCGACAAACTGAATTTAGTATTTCATGGGCAGATCATAAAAAAAAACCGAAGATATATGTAAAAATAAATAGGACTAGGAAACTCATAAAGTTTGAGTTCCAAGTCAATTAATTGTATTGGCCTTAAATGCAATTTTTTTAAGCGTCTTGTTATGAGACCACTCGAAATAATTACCGACTAAGAAGTTTCTCTAAAGCGCAGCTTTAGGACCTTAGTTAAATATTTAGATATCAGAACAAATATAGCAATTAAATGTTACAGAAATTAAATATATTTTTAGCAAACCAACATGTTTATTTAATGCAAAATGTTTTGCATCGTAGCGAAAAACATACAAAATATATCACAATACCCAAATAAGATGAGCGCTATTCAACTTTGATAGCGACCCTGTAAATAATGCATAGAATATGGTTTTAAAATCATTAAAATTAAATTTAGTAGCAATTATTAAGGAGACAATGTCACAGTAATCATCATACATAATTCAATAGACTCCACCTGCACCTTGAATGTAGATTCAAATTAACGGAAGTTTACTTTTAAAACTTTAGGAAATATAATAAGGGTACGAAATGATTTAATTATAATTTATAAATATTGAATCAAATTCTGAAACTTCATTGAAAAAATGATATTGATTTATTTTAGAAATGTAAAAATTATATGTAAAAAATTTACGATTCCATTTAACAAATTTTATCAAACCATTGATTGAACCTATTACATACTTGAAGTTATAAGTAATATGAAAAAAGAAAATATGAAATACATTTACAAAATATTCACTCACAATTGTCTACTACCGCGAGTGAAAAGTGAAAACTCAGCTCTCCAATGCGTTCCGATTCACAAAAAACCACGACACTATCACAAGTATTGAATATATTACAAAATATAAAAACTTCTTTTCACATATTTCGTTAAAAAATCTTCTCTAAAATTTAATTTCGAATCGAATTAATTAGTGACGCATGATGTCAGCACGCCCAACGTAGCTGCGCGCCTAAAATCAACTGAGCTCTAAAGAGTAAAGATGTGGTCTGTGGTCGCACGGTCTACCGCTGCTGAGTGATGTATGACGTACTCTGCTCTGTACAATGTGTGTGAGCAATGAGCATTCTCACATCCATACTCATAAACATATATTATTATGAAGCTGGCATCTATTCCGTGTCATTAAAAATATTACTATCGTAAAATAAAAACTATTTATTCCGAATATTATTCATATCTTCAATATTTATCGTTCATAATAAAGTTAACAATTCTAAAATTACGTTTTTTGAAATTGAAATTCATAAATGGCAACCCTAGACGACTACGGAGTACGGACCTATTTATGTTGCACACACGGCACAATTAATAATTTGTATTCGTTATTTTACCATCTTTGTCTCATCAGACGTTAAAGCTATAAAAAATGATGGATGCGTCATGCACTGTATATCACAGTAAACATGAATTAAATTGAAAGTTACTCGAAGATTAACAGTTAAATGCGGTGATGTGTTTAATTATCTGAGTATTTTATTTGCATTATACCGCACTTATCTGTTTTATATACATTCATTGCAATAAATATCATCACTGGCCATCCCCCCACGAATTAAAAACTAAACTATATGAAAATAAAAGGATGTTTAATATAAAATCCTTATTACATTTGATTTATTCATTTATTTGTGTCTCTTACTAATATTCTATATGATCATTGCTGGCTTAAAATGAAAATTAAAGAGAATATTTCGTGTACGCTTCCGGCAGCAAATGGCCTATCACGAATTCGCCACGGTCTCTATTGCACAGTGCCACATCAGTCACGAACAGTCCAATCACTAATAGCTACACGATCAAGTAAGAGTTTATTTAACTTGTTTCATTATGTGACAATATTTACAACTTACAAATTCGATATGTGCTCATGTATGCTTGTTATTATTGTTACGAACTAGCTTATTATTCAGTAGCGAAAGCTATTCTAAAAAAATATTTTTTTTTGTCCGTAATACGTATGTCAGGAATCATAGAATATACAAATTCGAGATTTTTCGAAGATGCTCCTAGACTTAGATTCTCCCTCAGTTTTGCATTTTGTTTATAGTAACTGTTATGTCATTGTTAGTATTCCGAAAAAAGCTTATCGGGTATATTCTGTAGGATATTTGATAGTAGTGTTTGTTATATTTCCTTTAAGTTTATAAATAATTAATCAACACATTTGTACGTTTTTATAGATTCTAAGCGCAATTACTCGATCGCAGTGACCTTAATAAAACCGCAGGAATGCAAAATTAAATTATTATTTTGCAAACACTACAACCTAGATACAGCCTTATATTAATTGTCATTAATTTTAATGGAAAATCACATTATTAGTGGACTCTGCTTATTATGGATGTAAATTTTTTCCTCACTTATTTAAAGCCCTTTGATGAATAACATTGGCATATTAGAAAACGTTAACAACACCCTTATTTTTGACCTCTTTCTGTTTTTTCGTGAGTTTATGCTAGACTTGTCAAAGGATTCAATCCAATATTAAAACAGCAAACAAATTATACAAAATAAGAATAATACAAAAGCTAAAAACTGTGTACTGTGAACAAAATTATCTATTGTCTGTAGCATGTTTTTTTTAATCTGAGGTGCGATTTTTAAATGCGTCTCGCTTAATTTCTATAACGTTTTCTGGACCTAATAATTGTGCCCATTAAATAAATAATGGATCGGAGATGTAGGTGGTAAATTATAGTTACAGTTAATTACTATGACTAGTAAATATGGCTTTGGAAATAGCCAGGACAAATATTTGAAACTGAAGTCTTTCTAAAGTTTGAAACAGATTTATCAAAAAACAGTTTTCCATGGAAATACAATACAATATGGCAAACGCGGATTGTTCAAAAATAATTTCTAATTCCATGACTAAAATAATTCTGCAGATACACAATATCTAGGTTACAAAAATATTACCTACTGTCAGATCTTATGAAATTTTTGAAATTAATGATATAATTAAACAAGCTAGACTTTCAAAAGAATTTTTTAATTGCGTAACGTTAGTAAGTAGTATTGCAATATAAAATGATAACATTTTCGTTCAATAGCACCCATAAATTTTCCAATATCACTCATGTACTTTCTCTAGTCTATGGATTTGTTAAAACGAATCTCATCTAAATCAAAAGTCGTACAACTATAAACGACCTTAGTAATTGTAGTGGGGCCATTAAAATGATTCTTTATGCACTAAATTATTAACAAATAAAATTATTATGAAGTTTAAATTTTGAATGGCTTTTTTATCGTCACTTTCACCTCCTTATTGCACTTTACGCTACATCCATGGCTTTGAGTCCTACCGGATTTTACATAAGTAATTGTCTATAAAAAGTTACTGCGAGCATGTAACGAATAGTAAAAATATTGATATCCCGTTTCCGATAACTACGAGTACATATTAATCGTGAAAAACCCTTGTATGATATGTATAAAATATTGATAGGTTTCATTTAAAGTGTATTCTGAAATATAAATTATTATTTATTAATTTATTCTAAGTACTCCACATACATCATATGTATGTGTGGATTATGTGCCAGAATATACTTAGTTAAATATTTAAGTTCATACTCAAAGCTGTAGGAACATGTATTATTTACCTATAGAACCATTATTTATCAATGTTTATCTTTAAAAATAGTTACGGTAATTACAGCCTTTTCAATTTATTGAGTATGCATTATACCTGGTTCGTACAATATTATGTTAATATCATGTAAAGTTCATATTATTGTTAATGACTCCTACTTAGGTTTTCTCATTTATTACTACTATATTTCTTTCATGAAAACTATCTTTTAGTGCACTAATTAGTAAAGTACCTAAAGCCTATTACTGAAACAAAGTAGAATGAGGTCACGATTTTTTATGTTTGTTAACTTATACGTACTGTAGTAAAATTAGAAACAATCATGTACCAGATATTATGCTGCGATGTTATATCTTTGGAGATAACTGTATGCAAACATTACTATCTTAAGGTTGAACATCGAATAGTAATTTGTGAATTTAATATTTCTGTAGCTTCTTCCCCCAATATTGAACATCACAGCAGGTGCACAAATAGTGTTATATACCGTTAAATCATGCAAAGAATATTGCACGCAGGTCGCAGATGATCGGTTGGTTTGGAAATCCTTGAGGGAAGCCTACGTTCAGCATCGGACTCAGACACGCTGACAATCATGTAAGAAGGAAACTCCAGCTCTGGTTGGAGGCGTCATAATGTAATAAAAGGCTTATGGCTCAATAGATGTACGTTTTAACCAATAAAAACAAAACCACGTCTTGGGATTTAGAAGGCATTATAAATAACAGCTATTGATAGAATACTTATATCAAAAATGCCTGACCGACACGAACATGTTGCAAAAAAGTTTTTCGAGGGAACTTTTAACATATTTCAGGTAAGGCGATTGTTAAACCTACAATACTAAACAGTATACTAAATAATTTCGAAAATTTAGATTTGTTATAGGCTTAATTTTGGTTTAATAAATTAATATAACTTATTTTAGTGAACCTGACTACAAATTTTGCAAAATGTATTATGTATTTTATGGCTGTACATTATTTTATTATTCTGTAATCATTAAATAAAGCTAAGTTACTAATCTTTGGCGATAAAGACATTTTGGCGGATCGCTGTTCTTATAGCCCATCTAATACCGAGGTTAACGCTCGGGTTAACGTTGATTACCGAAAATTACTTAACGCGCCTTTTCAGGTACCCAATATAATTTCATTATGTAAGTGAGACTCGAAACAATAAATCTTTTTATCTAAGATGCAGACGCACTTTTATGTAACGTATTTTGAGTGTTTGGAAAAATCTGTTAATATAATTTCTTCTGAAATTCCTATTTCGTATCGTATACTTACGATTCGTCAAGATAATAAAGTAAATGTAGGCATTTGTCGTAAAACTTAGTTATCTGTGTGAACTGCGGCTGTGATGCAAGCGCTTTCGCCAGCACAATGCAAGTTACGATGCACTTTTTATAATTACTCACTGAGAATCTCTAATTGAGATAACGTTAAGTGCCAGTAAGTAATTACTCTTATATATTCTTCTCAATGTCTAATCAAATTTTCTATTTCAAGAAATGTTTCGTTACGAAAATGACTTTCGAAAATAAACTTCTTAAATTATTTTAAATCGTTCTGAAATTAGTTTTAATAGAGTATGGAATAGACCCATTTTTTTTCTGTTTCACTGATCAAAATCTTTGCAGTTTTTGATTCTACCGAATCAAACATAGTGAAAATGTTATTAAAATTGTGGAGGTCTGCATCAAATATGAACCTCGGTGAAATTGATAAACGTAATTTACCACACATTGTCGATTTTATTATTAGGTATCTTTTATCTCTCCGTCACACTTGCTATTGGCAGTTACAAAAACGACTAAAAAGTTAATAAATCGTATTAGGTAACCATATTAATAGAAAATTTTCTTTTTTAATAAAATGGTTATAAATACCATTCAATTGAAAACCTATTTAGCTAAGCGACATGAAATTGTTTTAAATTCAAATGAAAAATAACCAATCAGGATTCATATATCGAGTCATATGACAAGTCAACTTCATGGAATGATGCGCCAGCGCAATTGATGTCACGGGACTGTAATTGAATTGTGTTTTTCGCGGTCATAAGTACTTAGCAAACGCGATTCACGCGGCACTGCTAAAAATATATGCCAAATCAGGTTATAGACTAATTATTCAATTTAACATCACTAGTACGCTTTGTGGTTTCGAATTGCAATTGCTCCTGTTATATTAGTACAATTAATTTTATATTGTACGTCCTATACTTGCAGTTACAGTTAATATATTATAATATATCTAATATGAAAGTAATTTAAACCAAACAGTACGTCTTCAGTTTGATAAGCAATCAAATTTTCTCAAGTCACAGGATGTGTCGGACTTCTTTATGCCGTACAAACATCATAAATATGTAACAGTGAATAAACAATATGAATTTCCTTTCTTGCGTCGGTCACGTGCACGCTGGGACGTGACAAATCTAATAAATTTAAAGGAATAGGGAACAATTTATATATTATATAAAAATGCTTGTTATACATAGAACTTATACCAGATAACATCTATTATATAACTTAGCAAATATCTTAGACATATATTATTAATGCAATATTTACAAAATTACATAATAAATTACGTTTACAAGTACTCCGTTAGAAATCCTAGCTATAATGATTAGAATTAACTTTCTTATTTACATATAAGTATTCTATTTGCCTGTTTTTCTGTTTTTACACTTATGACATCAAGCTATTAAATTATCGTGTTCTAATAATAAAGAAATTACGTTGTCTCTGTATTTCTAAAAATGTCTAAATGGACAAAGTTAGAAATAGTTTTATATGATATACCTACAGAAGACTTACAATAATCTTTGTATAAGTTATCATTCTTCATCAAACCTAAGTTTCACATATTCATTCTAGATGTATAAAAAAAATAAGGACCTTATCTAATGTAAAGCCAAATACAAGACAGTAATAGTTTTCCAATTAATAACATAAAATACAAAGGCAATAAATTAGTACAGAGGAAAGTACAACTTTACAAAGAACCATATCTGGTAATTAGGTTTTGTTTTGTTTCTAACGAACCAAAACTTTATGCACATACTCGTAATACCTGCCACTTGGATTCCGACATGTAGTGTTACAAGTAATTCACGCGTAATTTAAACAGATATAAAGCTGGCAATAATTATTATTATTGCAGGCAGTGTGAATCGTATTGTTAATATTAGGGCTGATTCTCCAATAAAAAGATTATAATTTTAGTTATTTCTTGAATAAAAGTCCCGTGTAATAGATATAAGTAATTTGATTGAATTTACAATCATTATTATATCTAAAAGATATATCAAACGTCAATGAATATAATTGTGAAGTTATAAAACGCATTGATAAATATTTGTAACAATTATTGGTAAATTTAATTTTTTAATAATATACAAGATAAAAGATTCAGAACTTACCTATTTTAATGTAGGTGACTTCTTTTATAAATAGTTATATACCATACTTCTATTTTTATTGCACTACCTTTACTAACTACCATTTTTACAAAAAATTACATTTTTTTTTTATGAAAAATTGGCAGCCCTATGTAGTTATTATGCAGATCGCGACTGGTTACATCACCGTTTCGCTCCAAAATCAGACACTGTTTCCGGCGAAACTGTAAATTCATTCGATAATTGTAATTGATATTCTGGTTTCAATATTGAGAAGCTGTGGCTATAATGAACCTTGCCCAATTTCTTTTACAAGTTTAAATCTGCATTAGCTTGAATACTTTTAAGACAGTTTTTGAGATTCGCATCATTAAATTAAATTTAATTACGACTCGGAAAACTTTTTGAAACATTTAAAAGAAATTTCCCATAGCAGCGTTATTCATAATGTTTATAAAAAAATACATAACAATATTTTGGAATATTTTTCGTGAGCCATTTACTTCTAAAATTTTCAACCGTTTTTAAATTAGGAAATTATATTTAAAAAAAAAATAACATTCACTATTTAAGTTCACTTAACTTCAGTTCGCGACACGTTTCGAGATGCTACTGAGTTTTTTTATGTACCTAGTTTTATAGTACACGAAAACAAAATTAAGATATATTTAAAATTAAAATGATCACATAAGATGCAATGGATTTTGGATGCAGCAGTGAATTTACCTTCTTCCGAAGAACATCAGACATCAAATACATACTTTATCTTATTTTAGATCATCATCCGACAGAAAGATATTTAAACCTATGTAAAAACAGACCACTTGACAGTCTCGTCATTCCCTCAGTTGATGTGTGTCAACGTGTTCTATACGCTCCGCAACTTGTAGCAGAAACGACTTTCTGTACAAACTAGCACTTACAGTTCTATTATCGGTCTACTTTCTTAAAGAAAATCTGCTAAAACTCCATTATCTTGTACTTCATAAATGATGAAAAAGGTT
>JAOSYY010000015.1:1014922-1045654 GCA_025727935.1 Hebomoia glaucippe
CTATTATCGGTCTACTTTCTTAAAGAAAATCTGCTAAAACTCCATTATCTTGTACTTCATAAATGATGAAAAAGGTTTCCTTTATAACACTTAGACTCACGATTTACATATATTATTATTTATAAGTTTGATGTAGGAATGCTCCAATGAAAACAAAAATTGACATTTCGTGTGACAAAATCATATTTACAGCTATCAACATAAAAGGTTTACTCCAAAGGTCCTATATTATAGTACGAGATGTAAGAACTAAGAAGTTTAATAACAGGCGTCTATGTGCAATAATGAGCAGGGCATTTTCCCACTCTTCATAAACAAGCGTACTAATCGCATTAACAAAGGCCTCAGTATACATGCGCTCGCAAAAAGCCGAGTGAACTTTAGTAAGAAAATATCATGTGTTTAATTTCATTATTAAATTGGAATTAAAAGTTATCTAAAATACTGTGTGCAAGGATAAAATTGATTATTTTTAGATTAACATATAATTGATTACTTGCTGTTTTAAGTCCTATTCGTGGAACTTACGGATACACATATTCTAATCAGATATACTTAGATAAATATGCAAAGAACTCGATTTAATTACAAAATCAAAAACATCCATAGCGTTTCGTTACATTAAACATAAAGGTTCTTTAATAGTGTTATACATAATATTAAATGGATACATTACCGTGACTACAATTTAGAATTAAAACTTGAAGGGGTTTTATGTACTAATGAAGAAAATGGCGACTACATTACAGTCATTGAGTTTCTCTCTTCGTATGGACAATTAATTAGCATGTATATACATATAATGACGCTGCATAAAATTCGAACTGACAATGAAAACCGTATTAAAATTCATTCCATGGTCTTAAGACAGTTTATACATAACAACGGCCAGTATCAAATTCCTTTAAACGCACTACACAAATTTTATATTATAGTGATTTACGAATAATGTGTTTGTATATAAACATAAACAGAATTTGAGTGATTGTTGCAACCACATAAATATTTAATAAATTAAATTTTCATTTTAAACTTACTTCGTTTATCAACGTCATAATGAAAAGACCAAACGAGCTTGAGGCTACGGAATTCGGAAAACCATATACTGAAAAATACAATGCTGATGTACATTGCGCTAGAATTAAGTCTAACATTTTGTCATAACTTTGTAGATACATACATTAAAAAATACATAATTTACACCTTTCTTAAGAATAGAAGTAATGGAGAGAAGTAATGGATCCTGACTTACTCCTTCGCTTTTTACCCTAATCGACAGCAATATAACGTAACTAAAGAATATAATTTATCATCATAAACTGTAAAAGCCTTGATATTTCGAAGACCTTCTGCACAGGCAGGGGAAGTATGCATCGATGCGTTAGTTTACACAAAAACCATCATTATCAAAATGTTTGGAAAATTATTCGTGCCTACTATTTGAAGGTTAAACGACTAAATCCTGTTTTTTAATAGTTTTATTACAAGAAAAGAGAATTACCAACACTGCTTATATGGAACAAGTAAGTACCGCTAAAATAACTCCCAAAACAAATAATATCTCGATACAAGTAACTTAAAATAGGTATATGATGAATTTTATAATATGTACTTAGGTATATAATAGCTATTTTTGTAACATCGTTGAATTATTTCAAAATAAAATAACCTAATCATAAACAAAAACAATAATGTCATAATACTATGAAATCTTTCTGTTTTCTCTTAAATTTATCATAAAACATAATTTTAAAGAAATTAAAGACAATTTGAAACAGTGTCAAACGTTGATTAAAAGAAATAATATTATACATATACTAGTAATAGGTAGTAATTAATGTAATAGGTAGTATTTATTTAAACTATGAAATGAAAAAAGATAATTCAGAAAAAGCACCGCACATTTGACAATAACGTTATTCACACAAGCAACCAATTTTAAATATAACAAGAAGATTAAGCTTTAAACCATACGGTCCAAGTTTGAGGGGATTGAATAAATATGTAGGTATAAGAAAAGATGCAGAAGAACCAATCAGAATCTACCTTTAGCGAACCATCAATCTGAATTCAATACATGCACATACGAACAGTAGGACATACTTGTCGAGGAATATTTTCACCGTTAGCGACCGCGACGTTGTCCAAGCGGAACACATAATCAACACGTGGGAATTGCATCTTTATCAATGAACTAGAGATGCCCGTGACTTCGTACGCATAGTAAATTAGAATCAATTGCTAGCGTTACCCTTGCAAAGTTATATTTAGTAGAACAAACTAAAATATCACATTGTAACATTTCAGTATCTTTTACCTGTCCTGCATAAAGGAAATACTTTTTATCACGGTTATCTACTTTAAACCGATGGCCTTTTGTCTAAACGCAATTTATATAGCACTGATATATAAATAAAATGTTATGTTCTTTTTATATCTCTAACCAGTTCCCTAAATAATCAACAAGTAAATTAAATCAAGTAAACTTCTGCAAAACTGAAATTCATTGCGTTTAAGATTTTAATCAAAGCGAATAATACATATTTTAATTGGCTAACGAATTACGATGTCCATCACAAACAAATACTAAGTCTGAAATGGTCTAGGCTTTCACTTTGTCGCATATTACCAGGGTTCTCTATATCTAAAACTTTTAAATTCAGAGATATATTTCGTAAGAAACAATCAGCTTAAGATCTGGATTGTCAATAAATTGTTGTGGCATAGAAAGTCTATCTTCTTTTAAAAATAGATAGTTCAGCAGCATACTTCTGTAGGATTAGGCAATATCAAACTATAGCAAAACTCTTAACCAAATATTATTTTTTACTCAGCTAAATACACTTACATTGTATAACGTTCCTTCGGTAAGAAAGTACATATGTAATATAAATAATTTTTAATGTTCTAATGCGTATTGCCATAAAAAGCTTTATTTATTGTATAAACAGAGAAAACAAGGAAAATGTTTTATAATATATATGGTAAATGGCAACCCTAGAATCATCTCACTGTAATGATAATATATCTAATATCCAGTTAATTTCGCGCGCGATTTTTCATTAGCGAGCCGCCTTGTCGCTTCTAAAATATTTTTGCACTTTCGTGAGAATTTTCTAATTACTGATAGAAAGTAGCTTCGTTTTTTATTCGCGTCTACCAAGCAATTCCGAACGAATTTTGTGCATCACTTGTATATCTGTTTCAAATGTAAGTTTAATTGCATTCCTATAGTTCAGTCAAAAGTAGGCTTTGATAATTAATAAAACATTATGTCATTTTGGACGTACTTCTCCTAAATTTAATTAAGTTTTTTCTAATAAATAAAAAATTCTATACCCATAGCGGTTTTTACAATTCGTCTGAAGTATTTAGATATTTGAAGTTTAGCGAAATCAAGATCTATAATTATTGATTATTGCAATTATGGCTGCCGTCTTGACGCTATGTCAGTATATAAAGTTTTAAAGAAGCTCTTAACTGAATGACTTTATCAAAAAATCAGATCTAAGATGTTGCATCATCCGCACTACACAAGTACGAAGTTTCATTTCGTTACAAGAATGAACAAGAAATTTAAATTGCCTTCCAAACTTTGACAGAACGGTATGTCTGTTTCATAGTTTGATACATAGGGTAACAAAAGTACATTAATATTTTCTTTTTAATAAAAATAGCGACAATATATCAGCAAAGGTCTGTTAAGATCTTCATCAATTATAGCTAATTACCAATCCTTAAAAAACCCGTATTAAAATGCACGTCAAACTTATAACACCCCTATTTTTACGTCGATGCTTAAGAAGGCAAGTTTGAAAGTAGGTTATGGAATAACAAATAAAACTAATACTGCTTTTTCCATTAATTTCTTATCTTCCATTTTCTTTAACACATGACCGACATTTGTGCAACTCAAAATCATGATTAATATTAAATAGTCTAAAAAATCAGTAGATAAAACTATAATATATAAAAAGACAAAGTGAAAATGTTTAAGGATTTATATAAAAACGAAATTATCCTGATTGAGATTATCTTCCAAAAAATATTACACATGTACGAGTATAGATAAATATCAAATAACACGTTTACAAAACACAAAAATACTTTTATATATTATTAGATTTATAGTTTATATATACACGGGTCTGAATGGCAAGTGAAGAAGAGAGGAAACCTAAACTTAACAACCTTTCACTTGATACTTAGATTTATTTAAAATAATAAATAATGTCCTGCATTTCAACTCTTTAACGACTATATTACATAACACTCAATTTCTCTACTTATATAATAGTTTCATTAGGATGTATACGCAATACGCATATTCCGTCAAAAACATCTAATTTATATATACTGCTTGCTTACCCATCAAGCAGATTTTGCGCTACACCGATTTATCTCGTGTTGGGTTCCCGTCTAGACTTAACATTTCTTTATTATATTTTCTAATTTCATAAGTGTGTTATTCACATGTTAGGTCAAATGTTTAATTAGATAGGAGATTTTGTATGTAATATTTAAAATCTATCCGGTTCACGAACCAGGTAATGCATATTTCGAATTCAATCGATCAATTTCGGAAAACTCGAAATAAAATAGAAGTAGGACGATATTGTAACATTAAAAAATTAATGATATCGTGTGTCTTATTTTAGCTCACCAGGCATTTCTCCATCACTCAAACCCGCCAATATATTTTTTGCTGTCATCACAGCTATAGCGTTTGTTGCCTCAATAGTAGCACTCCCTATGTGTGGTAATATAACACAATTTTTTAATTTCAACAACGGATTATCTAAAGGCAACGGTTCAGGAGTGGTTACATCCAAACCTGCAGCTCTAATGGTGCCAATTTGTAACGCTTCAACTAAGGCTTCTTGATCGACAGTCCCCCCTCTACTGGTATTAATAAAGATTGCAGTTTTTTTCATCTTTTCAAAAGCACTCTTATTGAAAAGCTCCTTACTCTCCGGCGTAAAAGCGATGCAGCAAATAATGAAGTCACTTTCTTTAAGTAACTCGTCGAAATTAACTTTAATTGCACCAATTTCTTTGGCCTCTGGTCGGTCACTACGATTGGAGTATAAAATGCGAGCTACGTTAAAAGGTCTGATACATTTAGCGACGGCTTGTCCGATTCTACCAAAACCAACAATACCAACTGTTGCACCAGCTAGACCTGGACCCATCATCCATGTTAATGACCATTTCATCCAAGCACCGTTTCTTGCAGATTCCAAAGCCTCTGGTAGACGTCTTGATGTGCATAGAAGGAGTGCTATCTGCAAAAAAGTTCTACTTGATTAAGATGATAAAAAGAATTATGAATATGAGTATCTCAAATGGACAAACGTAATGCAAGGATTATCGACGGAACATGAAGCAAATAGAGTATATCAGGACCGCGAAAGGTAGAAAAACGAAGTCTTTGCTTACTGAAAATATTAGTCTGGCTTGTGCTAACTTTTTTATCCCTAAAAAAACAATTTACATTAAAAATCCCTTTTTTTCTGAACATCTTATTCTACACATGAGGGTTTAAAAGGAGATAATTAGGACCAAACTTAAGACGTTGATGAATTTAAAGATACGCTTGAATTTTTGAATGGACATGATTTTCACGATGGCCTTTAGAACGATGATGTACTTACAGTCAATTCAGCTGTAGCATCCGTTAATACTCCAGGAGTATGGCCTACTCTGATTCCTCTCTTCTTACACTCCGCCAGATCCACATGATCATGGCCAACAGAAATCGTCGCTACGACTTTTAACTGTGGCCCTGCTGCATCCAAGACTTCTTTGTCAATCTTATCTTTCATAGACACGAAAAGAGCATGCATTCCAGATATTGATTTAATAAGGTCTTTCCTAGGAATTGGTGGTGTCTTCCATATCTTTAGGTTGCAACTAAAAAATTCTCATATTTTATTTTAATTGAAAGGTATGCTTTAATCCTTTCCAAATACAAAAACGATAAATTAAAATGGACATGTTGTTTTCAAATTATAAGTCTATTTTGTAAAAGTGTTTTACCTTGTTAGATAAGTGTACATGAATTAGACAGAAATTTCTCTAATTTTTTTCTAGTCTTAGCAAATTATAAAGACCTATAAAGAAACATTTAACAGTATTACACACTGGACCATGATTCACATAAACATTCTACTTACTGATCTTTCAACATATTTACTGCAATTTCAGGCATATCAGGGCGCGTGATGAACACATTCTTTCTAATTTTACTCATTTTTCTCGAAAATATTGAGAATAATTTCATTTTATTCAAAATGAAATAGTTTCATACACCTTTCAAGCACTTCGCTAGAATGTGACGGAATTAATAAATGTTACCTTAGTTTATTCAAGTGTAAAAAAAACATTAATCACGAAACAATTCAATTCTCATTTAAATAAAGGCATAAAGACATCAATTTAAATAATATGTTGATTATATATTTTTGTCAACTGATGATATTGTCAGGCCTTGACATCGTTTGTGTATGTTTAATTTTCAATTCAGGTAAAATTATAAAAAAGTTATATATTTTAAACGCTAAGTACTTTTTATAGAAAAAATTTTCTTATGGATCCACCATAAAGATTTTTTTTACTTTAAGGTGGATCCATAAGAAATTAATGATTCCACAAATGAATCAATTTTTGGTGAAATAGTACAACTTGCAAGTTGCAGGAAATAAAAAACTTCATTATCAAGAAAGAATTTATTTACAATATGAATAGAATTATATAACTTAAAAATTATTGTTTTATAATACATGGCGAAATTAGTATAACATTTGTGAGGTACATTTTAAAACGTCTACAATAAAAAACATAACAAACTCACTATAGTAAAATCTGCTGAATGTTCTTTTGATAAACAGTGATTGAAATAATATTTATATAATAAGACTAGAACTTTTTGCGCGTCCACTTACTGTTAGTTGTGTTTATCCTAACATTAAACAGTCCCGTATGTTTTAGTAAACGTTTATATATGCCATTTTTAATATAAAATCAAAGAAGGCGTTAATGTAAATGTTTAACTAAAAATATTTTATTAATACATACAAATTTAATATCAATCTCTTATTATGAAGACACATAACTAAATTTTGGACAATTAAGAGTACAGTTACAATAAATAGTTTAACATTTTAGATATATTAGAGATTATATTAAATATAAACATTATTAACGCCTGTCGGAGTTTTATAAGCAAGGTATTGCAAATTGCCGATAGCTGTAAGAATTTAAAATCTGTTGAATTTAATTTTCTATTCCTATTGGCTATTAGATCTTGTATATAAAGAACTACAAAATTTCTGAGTCAATATTTTGTTATTATTATTTTATATAAATACTAATTATATACAATTAATACAAAACCAAACATATATACTTAAATGGGTAATACAATATTATATGATCAGAATATTAGTCTGTTGTCTTTAAAATATTCAATTTAATCTGTATTCTGTATAATTTTATAAATCTCCAAAGAACGTCCATCGTAAACACTTTAAATGTATTATTGTATACTTGATCTTTTTCGTATAATCGGCGTGACAGATTTGTACGTGAAATCCTATGTTTATCTTTGAATATATTGATAATCAAAAAGTTGACATGTGTCACTTTGGATTGTATTTGTTCGTTATGAATATAGATTCAAAACGAACAGGAAAAACTTTCAAGGCCAGCTTATAAAGGTGACAATAAAGCGTATAATTTCGTAAATTGTGAGAAATTATATAACATCATTCCATTACTATACAGACTCTTATTCATATAGGCTAGGCAAATTTTATATATACACTATGAGCGGTTTGTCATTCATTAAGTCTACCAAGGGTAAAATAATTCTTGGTACCGTGCTAACGCTACATTTGACTATATACTTTGCTAAACCTTCATTTTTTAAAGCGGAATCTGAAAAAACGAAACAACAAGAAGTACCTCCAAAATATTTGCCGTAAAATCTGGCGCAACCTTGGAGCAAATTAAGATACTTAAACAAAAAGTTAATAGGTTATCGATTCATGTTTTGTAATAGACTCGCAATTATTCCGGATACTTTAGTTTGGAAGAGTATAGCGATTGCTTGTGCAAGAAAAATGAGTGACTCAGGAAAATTTAAAGTCTTTATTACACGGTCTGATATGCCAAAGAATGGAGTGAAACTTTTAAAGGAAAAGTAAGTGTAACCAGTCCGGAATTTTAATTGTTCTAATAAAATCAAAGAAACATCCTTACAAATTAATCAAGCACATGTAATAAAGATTCCAATTTTTAAATTGCAGATGTGAAGTAATAATATGGGATGCTCCGCTACCTATTCCTAGAGAAGATTTGATCAAATCTGTGTCAGGAATGAATGGCATATACTGTTCCCTTACAGAGAAAATTGACACTGAGTTGATGGATGCAGCAGGTCCAAAGCTGAAGGTTGTTGCAACTATTTCTGTGGGTCATGATCATATTGATGTTGCTGAATGCAAAAAAAGAGGTATCCGCATTGGATACACGCCTGATGTATTGACAGATGCTACTGCTGAACTAACTGTAAGTACTCTTTATCAATATACTACATAAGTGATTTTAAAAATATACTATATAATTCGCTTGCAGCAATTTTATGTACATATAGTAATAGTGATGATGTTGATGACATAACAGTTATCCTTGTTATGTTCAATAATATCATCTATTGACTTCTGAAAGTATAAAACAAAATTAGTTCAACTATTTTGGAGATTACATACCGTAGACAGACAAATTTAATAAATTGCATTTCTTTTTTGAGTATCATATATATTTTTTCATATTGAAAAGAATCTTATTTTGATTATTACAAGGAGCACTACAATTTTATTTATATGTATAAATTAATTATAATCATACAATATGCATAGAAGAATTCCAAGTAACAAAACCATCCATTTACATTGATTGAACATAGATTTAATAATGACTAGTTATAATTTTCACATAAGTCTTATTCTAATAATTGATCACTATTCATAACATATTTTAAATAATTAATGCACTTGACTGGATTGCTGAAACACCTAGAAGGTTAACATAACCGAAAAATGATTATATTTTAGTTGGCACTTCTTTTATCCACCTCAAGGCGTTTACCCGAGGCAATATACGAAGCAAAAACTGGAGGATGGGTGTCCTGGGCTCCAACATGGATGACAGGTCCTGGCCTTGCTGGTGCAACTGTTGGGGTTGTAGGATTCGGCAGAATTGGTCAAGCTGTAGCCAAACGTGTCAAATCTTTTAATACATCCCAAATCCTCTACTATAATCGTAGCGAAAGACCGGAAGCTAAAGAAATTGGTGCTGTTAAAGTTAGTTTTGATGAATTACTTTCCAAAAGTGACTTTGTCATTTGTTGTGCGGCATTAACCCCTGAAACTAAAGAGATGTTTAATAAATGTGCATTTGAAAAAATGAAACGTTCTGCAATTTTTGTAAATACAAGCCGTGGTGGAACTGTAGATCAGGATGCTTTGATTGAAGCTTTGCAGAATGGCACTATACATGCTGCAGGTTTGGATGTAACAACTCCTGAACCATTGCCCCTAGATAGCCCTCTATTTAAATTAAAAAATTGTGTTGTATTACCCCATATTGGAAGTGCTGCAATTGAAGCAAGAGCTACTATGAGTGAGTTGACTGCAAACAACATTCTTGCAGCTTTAAATGGGACAAAAATGCCTGCTGAATTGCAATAAATATTATTAAGCTTAAAATACTTTGGTATGATTTATTAGCAAATATTATATTTTTTGTGAATATTATGCAATTGATATACAACTTTATAACAAAAATAATGTATTTATGAATAAGTTTGTTTTTATGTTTAACTTTACATTAAGATAAACAAATTGTTTTTAACAAACACCATTTATTTAACAATTAAACTTAAAATTAAATGCAGTCTTAATCATTATGTTCATGCTGAGCAACAGATTCCCTCCAGTTATTTTGGACCATCTCAACAATCATAGTCCACCATTTTGACTCCATAAAATAATATATGGAGCATACAATAATAAAAAACCAAGATAATATAAGGAAGTAATCAGTTTCTTTTTCTACTGTACTTGATACTGGTCCTTGAAAGTCCTTTGACATCACTAGTAGTCCTTGAGGATTTTGACCAGTTATTGCATTTACAAATTTGCTGAATAAATGAATATTGTACTCAGTTCCATTAAATTTCCCCACAGGCCTTCCATTATGAAACATCTTCAATGTTGGTACTCCAACAATGCCATATTGTGCATTAATACCGTGATGCCTTAAAGCATCTAAAGCGACCATTTTAATGTTAGGATATGATCTAGCTAAGGCATTGAAATGCGGAGCTGCATGTGCACTAAATGGACAAGCTCTAGCATAAAACAATACTAAAACACAGTCTGCGTCAACATCTCGACCCGAAATATCTGGTTTTACTTGCAATAATTTTGCTAAAGCTGTGCCATTGATAATTTCGACATTGGGCTCTACATCTTCACTTTCGTACACTATATCTTTACACTTTACAAGCTTCTTCGTTTCATTAAGAGATTGTGTTTTATTTTCAGCAGAAATATTTGATGACGTCACATGAAAGTAAAGGTTGGATAGGGTCCGATTCATATCAGAGACAACATTCGAGAGAAGAGATTCAGAATCATCCACCGTTTCCATTTCCATATCTTCTTCTCTCGGGATATCAATAGCCACCTCTTCGTCCATATCATATTGGACTGTGAAAGGAATACCTGCAAATAAAAGCATTCTTGAAAAAGTAGTCAATTAATTTTAGAATACAGCATTATTTATATAAGTCGCGTTTGACAAATTTCCACATCTACATTACTGACCTGAGAGTATTAATAATAACCAAATAGTACACTTGATAGACATTATGACATTGATTTGCGCGATATAAGTTATATATACCTAGGTATCAGATTTTAATTAATTTATATTCCCATTTCTTTTCTGAATTTGTCGCAAAAAGTAAAAACATTTCAAAAGTGCTTGTCAATGACAGTAAAATAGCTTCACAGGTAATGTATGAAGTACAGACTTTAATTAGAAGTAATGAAAAAATCTCTGTAGTAAGAAGTAGCCGTTGAAGTGCAATTTATTAGAGCAACATCCGAGTAGATTTCAAAGAAAACCAAAAACAAATGTACAAATCGATTTAAGATATATTCCAGGAAAAAAAATGTATGTATTTAATAAGGATA
The DNA here is from genome assembly GCA_025727935.1 of Hebomoia glaucippe. Classification (NCBI taxonomy): domain Eukaryota; kingdom Metazoa; phylum Arthropoda; class Insecta; order Lepidoptera; family Pieridae; genus Hebomoia; species Hebomoia glaucippe. The sequence goes on from JAOSYY010000015.1 coordinate 1,026,187, forward strand.
AACAGGAAAGTATGGTTTATATTTAAAAAAATATGACATATATTCGATCAATTGACAACAGCAAGTCAGCAACATTCATGTTATGCTTGGGATCTTTAGGGGTTCTGATATGAAAGTACAGAGTAAAAAAATTGTATTTATCGGGTGTTAAAGGACCGCTCCAGAAAATGAATACAGATAATAATAATCATGAAACCTTTGATGATGGTACGGAAAAAAATCGATCCTGTGTAAAAAAAATATATTTTTAAGACGTTTTATTGGTGTTATAGCCCTCCATCATGTTAGTCCAGCTGTTTATTTTATCATGCTTCATTCATTAATTGCTGGTTCTTTTTTTTAGTAAAGTCATGTATATTTTTATTAAACTATTGTTTCATTTAGCTGTACTTACATGATGGATCGTAAACAATGCTGATAAAACGTTTTAAAAATATGATGTTTTTAGTCAGAATCTATTTTTTTCCGATTTTATAACATAAAGTGGGACACTCTTTCATATTGTTCCCAATATTAGATACATCACCTTTTTACCCCTGAATATTACATTCATCTAATATTTATAAATATAATTATTTAAATCAATGTATATTAATTGTAAACAAAAAAAATTTCATAAATATGAAATTGTCTCATAAGTAATACGAGTGCATTTGCAAATACATTCGTATTACTTAAACCTATATACACCACATCCTTAAACAAACACATAGTTGCAAGTAATATATCTATAAATTTCCAGAAAATAGTTTATGAGTTACATTTTAGGTAGTCACGAGGTATATAATGTTTAATTTTTCGTATGGAGTCTATATAAGAACAGTAGTTAGTCTACTCTGTAGATAAAATGCCATAGACATATAGAGATTACACTGTCTGTTATATGTAAGCTCTTGATTAGACAGATTAGTGCAAATTGTCATTTTGAGAATATAACTTGAACGAGAAGTGCGTCATTAAGTTGTACAGTATTCTTACTGTATTTAATAATAATAAAACAAGTATTTTTGTTTTTTTAATTATGATATGACAAAAAAAGAAGATTAATAGATTCTTTTAATTTATTTGTGAAGTTCAGTGAGTCAAAATGGCTGGCGCTGGTGAAAGGATTATGCGAAAATTTGTACCAACTGTCTTAGGATATTTATTACTACTAAACATATCGGAAAACGTAAGTGCTATGAATTCTTGATTACATTTTGCAAACCTACGCTAATGAACATTGTTGGTTAACTAATTTACTCCGATCCTTTTTGTTTCGATTGGTGACGAATTTATTTAACTGCCTACATCATGCAAGTACTTAGACATTGCGAATCAAGGCGACTGCGTATTCACAAGGAAATCAGTTATTAAACAGGTTGCTTAATAAACTTATAAAAAATGCTACTTTTTCATCAATTAGGTCATTAGCCTTGGCGTAGAATTTATAAATGTTTACGTAGATCCTATCTATTTCTTGATATTGTTTTTACTACGACAACAAATTATAATATTTTTTCTCAGAGTTTTCAATATACTGATAAGTGTGTATTAATCCATCTTTTGTGGGACAATAGTACTGCAGTTGGGTCAGTTAAATTTTCATTCTCAACTAAGACTAATTAATTTTCAAAATTTGTTAATAATTATCAATTATATAAGCATAATTATATCAACCAACCCTAAAAATTAAAATAAATATTTTCATTGATAGGCTGTTACATGTAATTTTCTTGTCTAAGGCATCTTCTTGGCTGTGTAATACTATTGATTCTTATTAATTGAAAACCAATTTATTGTTTTTAGTGTTTTACATTCTCTTCATATGTCTCAATAACCAATGGTAACAATTGAGAAGAAGCTGCAATTAGTTCAATATATATGAATTATAGTCCATCTGAAAGAACAATTTTGATGGTGTAAGATTAACGAGCTTTAGGATGTAAATAAATAATTATAATACAAATGAGTTGATTTGTATGAGTAATAGGTGCAGATTCTATACATATAGTAGTTTATAATTGGTTAATTTTAGTATGATGTAAGACTATAAGCAGAGAATGAATAAATCTAGGTTGATATTACTCCAACTTATTTCACTTAATTTAAACAATATTAAAGTTTTGGAACACAATCATAGTAATAACAGAAATCTATGAGATTTCAATTACATACATAAAATTTTTGAATATTACACTCAAAATTTTGGAAAAAAATAGATTTGTATGGTTTTAAATAATTGCATTTGGTTTTGGGTGCAATAAAATAAAAATTCAAACATAAACCTACTTATTAGAAAGATGGTTTTTGGTTTAGATTGCAAATTGTAAAATAAAAAATAAGCAATGATACATTGTACCAATTATTTAGATACCAGTACCAATTATTACTTTCATACTATCACAACGCTTGCATTCTGTATACAATGATTATAATACTGTAACAACATTCACTTCATTTTGAATTTAAGATTATTGTTTTTCTTTTCAATTAGTTTAATTATTAAATAGGAAAGTAAAAAGCTATGACATTTATATAATTTTTTAATTTTTAAAATGATGTGTACATTAAAACAAGGTTAGTGTAAAATGAAAGTATTTAAAACATTAAAATTTCTTATTTTAGATAGACTATACTATGCATTGCAACACTATTACAATTTTGACATGTGTCAATCAATAGCAATTAAAATTAATAGATCCTATTAAAACAGCTGGCCACTTAAATTGAAAGCATACAATGGATGTTTCTTGATTGTCTAAATTGGTTTGTGAATGACATAGGAGGGGACATAATTTTTCATTTACTTCACAGTTTTTATTAGATATGTTTCCACAATCCTATCTGGCATATAATGCTGTAAAAAATGTATCCTCTAAAGCCAAGAGAACACATTCATATGTTACAATAGACGTTCTATTGTAAGGTGTACTAGGGGGCAAAAAATTATATTATCAGATGGAAACAATTATTTTTATATGTTTTTATTTTATTGTTAAATGTTATGATTTTAAAGAAAGTATTAAAATTTTGTGTATGTAATATTGTTCTTTAAATTAAGACTAGTATAACAGAGTTACTTATTTGTTATGATAGATATTGTCTGACTAATAACATGTTTAAGGGAAAACTGTGATTCACTATTTATCTAGTAGACATTTTTCATATTTAAGGAAAATCTGGGATTTTTGTCCAACATCTTTCTTGAAACAAAAATTTTAATGTCTCCTAATTTTGTTATCGGATACACTGTATTTTTGCACTAGTTAAAGTCCTTACAATATTAACAAATCATTAAAATATCCTCTACTTCAGTAATCGACCACACTCATTATTATTTCTCTATCCAGTTATGATCATACCAAAATTCATATTAAAAATATTGTACCAAACACTTGTTTTAAAAAAAAAAGTTTTGCCTGTGCTGAAATAATGATCAGTGAAATACCCACAGAAATGTGTCTATCGCATAGACTACAGGAAAACATTAGATGTCACATTTTTGATAACAATATTATAAATAAATAAAAAATTATAAATAATAAACAGATTTTTATAATTCTAATAATAAATATGCTATTTAGTTAATTATTTTACGTAAACAAACTACACAAGATTGATAAATAAAATACTTTTTACATATTAATAAAAAAAAAGAACCTCATTTTCTCCAGTTGAAGTGATCTTATTCATATGTAATGCGACCTACTAAATTATACAATTAAATGCTGTCATATAACATAACAGTTTTCTCACTTTTCTATAGAAATATACATTTTTAAAAACCATATTAAAATATTTAGATTTTACGAAAATACACATATTTTCAATGTTATAATAAGTATACTGGAATATTACATTGCGTTACCATAGTGTTGCCTGTCTCATTACAATTGGCACAATCAATGCAAATTAAGAATTTTATTGCCCAGATAATGCAAATAAAACCACATACAATGCTTTTACCCTGCAAATTGATAATTAAAAATAATGCAATAACGATAACCTTAACGTGATTGTAAGATAAATACACTTAATACTTTGTAACACTGTTTATATTGTTAAGATAACATAAATAAAAGATATCTCAAACAACTCTAGAAAACTTATCCAATTATTAAGAAGCTTTTACCTTTCAATATGAACTTTCAAGATTTTTTTCATTCATCAAATTTTGGTAAAAAAAATTTAACATTCATTCTTAAAAATTCTGTTTCAAACCAAAATGAATAAACAACATAAAAAAATAGTAGTGTTCGTCCAATAGTCTAAATTCAAACATAATGTTGTTATTGTTATTGCTATTGTTTTGTCCATATGAACATTAACTTTAAAATCTCATAATCATGAATAAATTGGTTTAATTAAAAGGCATGATTAACAAGTCCCAGTGTCAATAAATAATTGTATTCGTTGTTAAATAATCGGTAATCCAATAAAACGTTGTAACATTGGTGTAAAGACTCGGCGTGCGATCAATACCCAGACCTTTCTATGGGAGATCGATAGTCGCCAGAGCGTAGCCGAGTGCTGCAGAAGCCTTTTTATACAATTAAAACACTACGCCGTAAAACAATGGCTTCGTGTAATGTCTACAGCAAAACTCAAGGTGTAAAAATGTAAAGAATGCTAATATTAGAGCCACTGAGCTTATTTTATACAGATTATAGTGACTCACAAATTATAATGATTCGATACCCCAACACTTATCAATTTATTGATAAGACTCAACCGTAGTCACCGAATCTTATAACATAAGACCACTTGCATCGACTTTGACATAGAGCATTACATGAAACTTAGCACTTAATATTACCGAGAAATACATAATATTAGTCTTTGCTTATCTAGACTTTAATAAACTAAATAGATAAGCTTCAGGAAGTATCGTTTGTAAGTTTGTTAGCGTATGTTTATGATGCTTCGACCTTGACCTCGACGGTATGGCCTACATAACTTTGAAAGCGCCATCACGAAAGGTTAAGTCTTTATTTTAGGAGTATTTTGCTGTGATCATCTTATCTTTGAACTAGTATATTGTATTAGAACTTGCCGAAAACTATTGCTCTTGGCAATGAATTCTGGAACTAAGAGTAGTAAGAACATTTTTCGTATACTATCTTTAGACGTGTATAGAATACACGTCTAAAGATTTATTATACATATAAATGTTGATTTAGAAATATGTACATTTTGTTTTAACAAAAAATGAATATTAATATAAGTAGTTTTTAATACAGGTCCTTTAGTTTACGTATTTTTTAACTATACTAAATGTTTTGTACTTGTTAGGAAGATAGGTGTTTCTTTTAAGATCTATGTATAAGAAATAAAAGTGTATATTTTTTTATATTTTTAAATTTTTATTTTAACGAATAGTTCCTCAGCATTGTACGATTTGAGCACGCAATCCAGTCGGGATGAATAGACATATAATACATATAAACCCATTTATAATGTAACTACTTACAACTTTACAGCGTAATTAATTATTTAAATAATTATCTTCATATTCTCACTAATACAATCATAATACATGTTTAATAGCTATAAATAGGCATATAGTCAATTGTAATTATGTGGAAACCCATATTTATGTTTCATGATGTTAGAATATTGCATACAGAACTTTATGGAACTATATACCCACATAAGCCTATGAGTTATGTATTTCTATAATCTTTTGGAATTAAGTTGCATTTGAAAAAACAATACATAGCTTTTTGAAGTCCTGAATTACTTACGCGTATTTTTTTATTAAACATATCGTGCTTGTCTAGGATTGCTACATGAAATATAGCATTCATAATATGTCTGTTTATATGATCAATTTTATATATAAAGAAGCTCTAAAAAGTTTGAAGCACGTCGAATTCTTCTGTGGAGAATAAAACTACATATTTATACTCGTTTTCGACTATGATTCATTTCAGCAAAAATTACTGCATATATAGACCATGTCTTCTCTTATGGTGTGTACTGATGTACTCGTATATATGTACATATAAATACTATGCAGTCTGAAGTTTTCCAGAGTACGATGTATCAAATTGTTGCCACTCTGTATTTTATATATATATAGTTTTACTTTGGCAAACATTAATAATTTACACATTGCGATGATGCCAATACTTGTTGCCATATGAGAGTGATACACAACTTTAGAAGTAATACTGTATGGTCTGTTTAACGTCAAAGACCTTATGTTTTATTTGATACATTATAAGGATGTCTGATATTTACGAACATTAAACATGCCACACGGGCTCAGGTAATCTGCCCGAGTTTTAACCTCTGTTTATTGATGTAGTGGGCATGAAGTGAAGTAATCCAAGTAACGCATTCTATCTATAATGACGTAATAATAAGTGATCGTCATTGTACAGTTATGTTGTCGTTTGGCCTACTCATCCAACATAAAGTAAGGCTCCCAATCATTCATAATAAGGGCGCTTCTCACTAAGGAAAACACCCTGTAGGAAATTAAACTGCCAACAACTAATCGATAGCGTGCTACTGCGTCGAGATTCTTAGCAATCAAAACAATATTATTTATAAAGCTTATTTAAGTTGTTTATGGACTACATCAAGTACAATTTTAGAAATACATGCGAAAAATACAAAACATGCTAGTCGCTTTATATTTATCTTGTAAACGTATATGTATGTAAATTATTTGAATTCGACAAATTATAAAAATACTTTATATGTTTTATTATTTAAAAACATTCCCTTTTCTTTTTCTCGACATTCAGATGATTATAACTAGATTCAAAGTTTAATTTAGATACGACAATTAGAAGCAGTTTTAAATATTCCAAGTTTTTAAAAAGGTTGTTTATTACAAGTTACAAGTGCGTGTTATAAAACCGTGTTAAAATTTGGCGAACTCCCGAGAAGTTATTGTCGGAACACGAAAACAAATTATTCAGTTTATTGACATAATTGAGATCTGTTCTGTGAAATCCAGAATATTCAAATGTAAAGAAGTTGGAATTACATAAAGGAAACACACTGCATATTATATTTAGCCGTGAGCAAGCGCAATGTTTTGCCATTGAAGGTTACAAGGAATTAATTCATCGACATCTTTTTTAAAATTATATTTTCTTTGTCCTTGTATATTTTATTGTTTATGGTAGAAGTGGTTTCGTTATTGATTTTAATAAAAAAGCAATCCAAGATAGAAAAAGGGGGTTATAATTATTCTGAAAAGTATTCCATGTGTGACAAAATTATTTATTTAAAAACACATTTTTAAACACAAATATGAAAATTTATATGGGTATAAAATAATTTTAAATCTGAACATAACATACTACTTTGAAAATTGCATGTTAACTAAATTGTCATCATTTGTTATTATCTTTATTTTCCTTTGAAACGATGTGAAGGTTCTTGACACGACTTTCGATCGGATATCAGTCGCGCATTTATCACCTAGATGTTTGATAAAAGAATTATTTTTTTCATTATACCACTTCTATAAATGCAACTAGAAATTATATGAGTACTTAGATAATATATAGCAAATAATATGTAGAAAATTTCGTCTTCCAGTTTGTAACGTTGGTAATATTACAAGATAAGTAAAAACACTAAATAACATTTACAAACAGCAAAAAAGAAATATTCGGAACTAACTTGTATATCATTAATATCACCAACGTCAATGTAACGGTTCCGTATGTTTCATATTCGACAAGGGTTAGAAGTCGTATATTGTCATTGAATTTAAAATCGAGATCAATATCATTCATAGATTCATTGATTTTTTTGGGGAGTTAATAGTATATGATATATTCTTTTATTATATGCCCTATTTGTTTTTAAATTAATCTAGAGATCAATTTTCAATTTTGATGAATAGTGTGTCAAACGATACTATATACCTAGTCGTCCTCGGATATTTTATAACAAATTCGGTAATATCAATAATTAACTCTACTAGTGAAGCTATAACTAATAGCTTTAAAAAATGAGACATCGAAAATGTTTTCAAAGACAAATTGTTGTCTTAAAAATTTGTATTTGTCGCAAGAATAAAAATATCTATACTCAATAAGGAGTAGTCATAACTTCAATAATAGTTTTAGACTTACTTTATTTTTGAATATACGTTCTAACCTCGATATAATTTGAATCGTTGTTATTGTTGAGTGTACTGAAAATTGTATGCTGATATAATCTCAAAACCTAAAGTTTACGCGTTTCTAAATTTATCACCCACCGGTTTGACGTCAGTCAGGCGTTTATAATTTACATGAATAATTTTTTAGTTATTGTGTAGCTTTAAAAAGTTTTCAGCTTATATTTCTTTGTTATAGATACCAAGCGCTTCCGCAAATTGCATATGGTATGGTGTCTGCTCACATCCAAACGAAACACTACAGAAGAACTGCAGATACGATGGACCCCCTAAAAAAATTGACGAGAGCTCAAGGGTAAGCGAATTTCCCACCATTCTAATACGATTCAGTCAGTAACAACTAGGGCTTAATCAGTTTTTCAAGACTATTTAAGATTTAGTCATCATCGGAGAGTTTTACGTTAAAAATTATTAGGTGGCTTCTAATCATTGCTAAACCATTTAGAAATTTATTTCTTGTCGCTTTTTAAGGTATTTCAGAAGATATTCGGACGTCCGAATAAGCTCATTACAGTTATATTGTAATTTATTGCAACAGGCATTAAAAAATAATCTGACACTAATTACTAACTTGCATATATTTAAATAATTTGAAAGAGTTGTTCTCATGTGTGTCGGTTACTTCGTTTACTTCTAAACTACGCGACGGATATACGGATTTCTCATTTAGATATTTTTTACCGATAGTTGGAATGTAGAATACATCCTTATTAGACTTTTGTAAAGAAAAATATTCTGTATGAAATCACCATTTTGTTTATGAACCAAACTAAGTTGATAAATTTCACTTCTCAATTTCCACAAAATCGTTAAAGAAATTCTTATCTTATCAAATACTATGCCAATGACGAGTTATCAGTACTGTAAAGGTTTGAAGTTAATACAATATTGAACCGCTTAAGGTGAAAATACGATATAATCTTCGCGTGACAAAGACAAAAATAATTTATATATTTCTTTAATAAAACTTTTAAGATGACGATATACCTATATAACCTGGGCTAGCGAGTTCTAGAAATTATTTAATCTTACGTATCTGACTTAATTATGACTAAGAAATACCTTTACAATGTACTGAGAAATATTTTTTAAAATACACGATTAAAACGTTTCATTAACATAACAACAAATTATTTTCATCTTAATATTATTTACTTTGAATGTTAAAGGAAAAAAAAAAAATTTGGCGCACTCTTTTCGGCAAACTAAGAGGTAAGCCGTGTACGCTTAAAAGTTTGATAAGGTATTGTCTAATATTTGAAGCACAATCTTCGTGCCGGTGATGCTCAGTTGTTTTTTTTTTTAATTTTAATGACTTATAGTACTTGGTAATCGTGTCAATTTTGGTCTTAAGTGTCAGTGAGTTTAAAAGTCTGTTTTTAAATAACATTTTTCATAAAATTACTTCCGCTATTTTGCATATCATTTTTTTAACATTATGTATTATTATATAAAAGGATAATAATACATAATGTTAAAAATAGATTGTAGGAATCTTCAATAGTTTTTATACTTTGGCCATACTGATGAGAACTAACTTATGAAGATTTTGTATAGAAGAAACTACAAGTGTAGCAGAACTTAATTAAGAAGACTTCTACTTCTGTATTAAAAGAAATACAGAATTTCCTAAAGCATGACCCACATATCAGGAAAAGTAACCGACAATTATTTTTATAGAATTTTCGAATAACATCGTTTTCCATTATGCTGTTGCATGGCATACAAAGTGGGTCACTGGAGGTTATATCTAATCTATATTTAGCACATGTGAGCGACGTCATACGGAGCCTTCGTTACATCGAGGGCATTGGGAACTTGACCTGGATGCTTTTTGCAGTAACGCCTTACAACATAGACATTGTCAATTCATCATACTTATTATTTACTAGTGACGCACCGCGACTTCACCTGTATAAATTTTGTATAAACACTGCTTTAAATATTAAACTAGATAATTCACAAATCCAGAAGATTTTCCGAGGTTCTGTATTTGAGAAAATAAAGAGCTCTATTCAATAGTATGTACTCCCGCTTCCCTCGAGTCCACTAGCTAAGTAAACAGCATCTATACGGAAGCGGATTTGTTAAACGGAACGTTTTTTAATTTTCTCGTCTCATCATGCCGCTTTCCATCTATTATTTCTATAATTATTTTTGGCGCGTGGCAATTTTATACTTTGCAATGAAGTCGTACAGGCTATAGATTACATAAATTTTATTATTCGTGTTTATCAACATAAAATTGTTTTAATAGAAATTCATTACATATGGCATTAGAGAATATCAAAATTATTAAGCATCTATGCTCTTAATCTTGCGGATAGTTCAAACACAAAAAAATGTTTTACAGCGACATCTGGTCAAGAAATAGTAACTAAGAGGAGATATTACACTAATTTAAACGTAACTCGCATATTAATAGGGTATTCGATTCTTTAGAGACAATATAATACGGGAACGTTTTTATTTATTATTGTTTCTGAAAAGCTATACAATTTGGTTTCTTATATTTAACACCAGTAAGTGGACAATGATTTGGAGGAGGAGCCGCTAGAGACGTTATTTCATACGTTTCGTGTCGGGTTCCTCCTCCTTTTCTTTATTTATTCGGTGTTTACAATGTAAACTTAAAATAGTACATAAAAGTTTAGGTTAAGTCTTATTACTACGATTATACGGGAACGTTAGAACCTTACCATTATTGACGAATCGTTATTATTTATGATTGAATATTAAAAGTTAAGAACCCCCTGTCTTTCTTTAAGTGGGTAAATTTTGCGTAAAGACCCATATATATAGAGAGTTTCTTGCTTCGAAGATTAGCTTACAAGCAGCAAGTAAAATCATGATCATGAATGCTAAATATACGATATCTAATATGGAAGGGCAACAATCGCCTAGTCATTAAACACTGAGTTCGTTGAACAGGCAAGTTCTTATTTTTTAAATAAACGTTAACATGATCTTGCTCCAAAACGTACAAAAATCTCTCCATCAAAATGGTGCTTTTAAAAGAAAAGTATTTGGTTCAATTCTCGTCTAGTTTAACATATTTATGTTATACTAGCTTATGCCCATGACTTCGCTCGTGTTCAGATCGTTTTTGTCAACAACTAATAGCGTACAATAGTTTTTTCATTAAATTATTGAAAGTACAAGCATGCGGGTATACTGAATTCTTATATGTATGATATTCGTCGTTATTCCTACGTTCAATCAATTCAATCAGTAAACGGATGAGAGGATTATTGAAATACGGAAGAAAAATACAAGAAGTCGTTTCAGCAAGTTGCATATAGTCTTGGGACTACCTGTAATGGTTTGACCTTATAGTTGATAAGATTCTATTAAAAAACAAACAATAGAAATGTGCAGAAATGAACGCCGCTGCAGCACTATAACTACGCATTAAATAACTCGGCTTTTAATTGAAATAGAAACTAGTTTTATACACATAAAACATTCTTTATTCAACTAACGTTCATCATTGAAACAAATTTTTCCTTCTGACTCATTATTTACATAAAGTCTTGGACGATAATATTCAAAATCTCCGTGACGTAATTTTTAATCTCTTCCAATTACGAGTGAGTTATTATTAAAATTTTTGTGGGATTTAGTGGGATGCGTTTAGCACCCGATCCCGGGTTTGAATGCCGGAAAAAAATTACATACTTCACTTTTTTAAAAAAATGGTGTCATGGATTTAGAAGCATGATTCATGGACACACGAATTCATATTTATTTAAAATTATAGGTATCATAGATTATATCGACGACCCAGATAGGCTTAACGGAAAAGATAAAACGAGGTTTAATTTCTTAGAAATGTTTGAATTAATCATAAAAACCTTATATTCTAAAGTTATCTATCATGTTACAACATATCCTTACTTGGTAATTGTCAAATTGACAAAAATTTATATGCCTAGAAAAAATTCAAGTTTTTTAGACGATAATTTTTCTGTCTTATCATCTCGATATATATAGAAGAAAGATTATACGCTTTATATGTCAGTATATAGATTATGGATTTATATAAAATATTTACAATGATTGTTTGGAAATCGATAATAAAATAAGTACTTATACTAAGCATAAAAGCCACTTGAGTCTTATTATCATCTGTTGAAAAGTATCAAGAGTTCTGTAGTTCTCCATGAAAAACAAAACAAAAAAGACTTTTCTTTAAAGGTTATAGCTATTTTGGAGGCTTCCTGCAAATAAAAGCGAAACATTAATCCGTACTTCCGGTGGACCTACATGCTTGAGTTATTGATGTGTCGAAAGCGAGAACCAAATGTTTTTCCTCAACATACATCCAACGAAGATCAGGGAATGGAAACCAGTAACGACGCACCCGTATCTGTGCTCTCAACTCAAAGAGTTTGATTTGGGAACGATTAAATGCAATGTGAATAGGATCATAGGTCACGTTCTCACTTAACATCAAGTAAAATGTGGCTAAACGCTTGGGCTATCTGAATTTATTCAATACCATATAACAGGGCATACACCCAATTCTGAGCACCTGAATTCTGAAAGTCGTTATTCGTAGGTCTGATATTTTTGTGCAGTAAGCTAAATAAGGCAGGAAGAATATTAAAATGCCGTCCCTCTATACAATGACATTGTGAAGTATAGTGTTTAGCGTATCGTTTGCAGTCTGTAAATATCGAAATGTTCAAAATAACAAATGGGTCGATAGCGCATTATTGAAAAATTAATTATATTACTCAGTGAGTATCACATGTCACTAAAAGTTGAACGTCGAACTTGTCTGCCGATGTCTGTAATATAAATATCTCTATGAAGTATTTTGTATCAATATCATTTAAAATTAGGACTTTGGATCTTGTTATATGATACTGTCGAGTTACGTCGACCTTGCAATTGACTTTGTAAATATACATTTTAGCCTTGTTCTATGCGAGTTAAGGTACGAGGAAAAGTCTCCGGAAAAACGATGAAACTAAACAGATCGGTCTTGAATTTCTTTTGGACACTGACTATTTGTGTATATTTCAACATTATGTGAATATAATTCTATAGGTAACTTGACAATGAAATCATAGCTTCCGGTGTAACCTTATATTTTTATTAATTGCATTATAATTCAACGGTATAAATATATGTTATTGTATATTATCCGCACGTATACAAAGTCATAGAGTGAATAAAGCGCCTTGAACAAATACAAAGATTGTTTGTACTTATTAAGCCAAGCAGTTTTATCCAGCATAGCATCTTAAAATTTATTATTTTTTCTAAATCCAACAGAAATCAAGTTATATACTGTGACAAATTCAATTTCATAACCTGTCCAGATCATAGAATCCTATAATCGACCCGAGAAGTTATTTCCTTAACGAATTAAAAAGTGTATTTTGGTGTTCATTTTGACAATAGTATCCATTTTTATTCTGGTTTTGAACATATTGAGTACATTTCCAATATTACCTGGAAATATTACGTAATACAAATCCTGTTTCGTCCCAGACAAAAAACAAAATATTCAATCGTGCACAATTTCGTTGGCAGGCAGACTTTAATATATTCAAGGCGGACTACATTATAACAAAAACTCCCGTATCCTTCTTTTTCCTGTTAAAGTGAGATTGTGAAATTAGAAAGATATTTCCGAATGCTTTTATAACGGTCATAAAAGTAGGATATTTTTAACGTAGTTTAACCAAAGAAAACCAAAAGGCACAATAAAGCTTGGCAGCGTTTGTATCAATATTTTATTTTTATTGGTAGAACGTAAACAAACATACATTCTTGGGCCCTTATAAAAATGAGGTTTGATAATATTAAAAACTAAATACAAACTTAAACCGTGTTATAGAAAAATAAAATATTAAAGCGATTCAAATTTCCGTTCTGTTTTAGTGTAAATGAATGTGTTGTCTTAAAACTATCGAATAAGAATTGCTAAAATACAGGTCAATCGTATGAGAACTATCGTCATAATCTAAATATGTATACATACAGATAAAATATAAATTTGAACTGTCTAGTTCTGATGTCAAAATAACAGTTTTAATCTCTGATTTTTTTACACTAAATATATTTAAATGTACAAATTATACATGGATGTAAGACAACTGGGAACATTTTTTGTTGTAAGAAGTTGTAATTTCATTTGTGAAAAGTAATTAATATTTGTGGATTAGTTTACAGTTATTACAAATACCTTAGGTATCTTTTGCTACCTACCATAATATGTGCATAAAGTTGAAACCGGTTGAAAGTGTCGGGCACTGGCAATAATACCACACATTTTTTTATTCTTTGTAAATATTAGGTCTACCAGAAATTAATCAATAATCTAATAGAATACAATTTGTTAGATGATTTCTCCAGTCAAAAACCAAAGTACTGACAGCTCATCCATATTACAAGAACAAATGATTATATGATTTGTTTCTATATTTATAATGTAAAATTAAGTACATTTTAATGATAACATAAATCGTTTCAACCTTCAGTCATGATATTTTGTACATTTTTTTAACATTTTAGCAATAATTATGTAGAAATCATTTAGTCGTATGCGGTGTAATTTTGGTATTTACCTTGTCTGACAAATTATGTAAATAATATCAAAAAATAAATGTATTCGCTGACGATAGGAACTAACTATTAAAATAATAAAGCCCTAAAATTATAACACAAATGTTGAGGCCAATTATTCAAGTTACTATAAGCCTTATTCAATAGGTTTGTTAAAAATTGTTATAAAAGCGTCTCTTACGACAAGCAGGCTTTAGTTTCGGCACAAGCATGGGTTTTTTTAGTAACACCAAACAAAAGAGGGATAAAAAGTCAAAAAAGAAACTAGCGGTTATTCCAACAGCGTCATTAACCAAAAAACTTGTTGCCATTAACCACAAGAAATGAGATTTTTCAGATCCCGAAATTAAAATTAGGAGATTAAAATTTTATTCACATTATACATTTAAAATGGGAATAAAATAATAGGACTCTGGCACACTTTTATCAGATCAGCGATTATACTAAATATACAATTAGAAGTACGATATAAATAATTTACAAAACTTAATTTGTGAGTTATAGGTGAAGATGATAAATGCGCCTAAATATGTCTTTAAATACTACTAAGTTTCAAATACTACTATACGTCAGAGAAACCTTTACCATATATAGATTATTCACGACAGACATCTACTGTCAAACACGGAACTTTCCTAATGTCGGGTATATCTAAGGCACTTGAGATTATTGAAAGAACCAATGTCGAGCTATCTATATTTATTTTGAAAATAAAAACTTCTTAATTGTTGTAAGTATAATATGTGAATCTGTGACATCACAAATACACCTGTTGCGTGCGACGCTCTCGTATTTTAATCATATCATTGATTTTTCTCTTTGAAGAAGTTTCATGTTTGCGCAATATTTTGTAAGTTACAAGACCTGTTAATTTAGAATATACAAATCGTTCTTAAAATGACAGCAAAATCCATAAGGTAATGTTTTGTATGGAAAATATAAATAATAAAACAGACGCAGAATTGGACAATTTATGTACTTCTTATTGAAGATGCTTCTATAATTCCAGAGAAGATAGTTCCAAGATGACATTTCAAAGAACGTCTAGGTACCTATTTAACAAAGTAAAAAATAAAAAGCTCTCCGCTGTAGTGTCTAATCATATCCGATATATAAAATTACAGAATATTCAATCGAACCACATGTATTTTAAAAATTTAAATTCAATATTATCAGCAGGTTAAATTAACTAGACACTAATGTTGAATGACATTGTTTAGAAACAAGTAACGCAAAAACTAAAAGTGAGTTTCATTTTTACTATATATTCATTGAAATTCCTTATATGTTCTTTTTGCTATCAATACTGCGGTATGTATATGGTAAGTTTCTTCTTCAATGACTAACGACCTCGTTAGTCACAAAGGATTACATCAAACGTGCCAAACCTGTTCCAAATTATCATGTATACGTACATAATGTTGGACCTAGTTGGTTATATTACTATTTTAACGATGAATATCGATAGGTGGTGACCATGAGGATGGTAGGTGATACCTTAGAAACATTATTGAAACTGGAGACAAGGCAAAATTGAAGGAAATAATAATATTATAAGTTTTTAATGTTATACATTCGTTTGTTTAGGAATAGGTAATGAAAACTCATGTTAAAAATATCTTTATTCTCAGTTTAACAGATTTTTATAAAATTAATTTACTTTGAGAATAGATTTTGCAGATATGAACGAAAATATAGTAAATCTTCAGCTTCCGTTTTGAAAATGATGATATGTAATAGTGCATTAGATTTTTAACTACTCTATTTAATGTATCGTTTAGCGAGTGCGCCACGATCTACATATAAATTAACATTAATGATTCTTTGTTAACCAATGCTAATGAAAATTTTCCGTTTATAAGTCAAATCAAGAATAGCTACCTGTTTTAAGAATTATATTCTAAACTGAGAGAATTGTCTATTGTTTAAAAGTACTTCATTGTGATGTTTGGATTTTTCGGAGTGCCATTAAATTTAATTGTTTGACAATCGCCAAGCGAAAACTTCCACAGAAAGGTGTGTTATTAATATATTTGTTAAATTTGACTCACGCATGTGAGTGATCGCATCACGCCATACATTGATCGTAAAACATAAACTGTCGTATATAATCAAAATGTATCGAAGAGACTTGGTGTTTGTGATGTTGACATAAGAATCAAATTACATTAAAACTTATATGAGACAGGTCAATAGTACACGTGTTGCTGTGTTTGCGATACGTCATTGTTCTTAATTGTGTTACAATTATTGCTGCATACTATACTTATAGGCATGCCCTAACTTCATACCAGTCAAATATACTAACAAACGCGACACTATTTCAAAACATTGAATCTATGTAATTATAAAAATGTATTGGGTACATGGACCTCAGAGTCGCATCGAAGTCTGTGGCGAATATTATTATTTTGCCTTAGTTTTTTGTAAACAAGACTGAAAAGCATTGCCTTGGCGTTATTGCACTCTTGAGGTTCCATTTTTATAACTTCGCGAAATATGTTGTCAAGTATGTATCACGTTGATAAGATGTTATAACGATATTTCCGATGATCCAAGCACATAAAATAAATACATTATTACACGTGTTTATGAGCAATAAAATAAATATCTTATCATAATAATAACAATAATATATCATAATAACTAAAAATTGCTTGTAAATTATTTAAAAGTCGTGCTTAGTGGTTACGCCACTTCGACGGGCTGCAGCTCCGATTCCCAGTGCTTAACATTTTTATTTTCAACTCCCGACACTCCTGGGTGTTCTAAGTTTAAAGTGCCTGTTTGTCAATGGCATCATATCATCTAAAGGAATGGGCCGAATTTGATACGTTTTCTATACATATTTAAAGATTGACCTCAACGAGATGGTACATAACTATAATTACTAAACTAAAAGATCTGTGAAAATATTCGATCATTTGTCGTCCAAGGTTACTTTTAAATACCATCCTTGAGTAGGTGGCACATGGCCATGGGTATTGGTGACTTTAAAGTTTTGAAAGCACGAAAAGAAACCTTCCCTTAACAGATATTTCGTGAGACTACACTAAAAGCGTGTTGTGCATTGAACCTGAATTCTCTCGTGTCTTCTCTTTCCTGGTCTTGAAGATGTCCATGGGCGACAGGAATCGTTTATCACCAGGTGATGTGTCCCCTCGTTTCTCTTCTATGGTATAAAAATGTTGTACGCTCAATACCAATAAATATAAACGATAAACAAGCGCTGTAGTTACAGAAAGGCGATTTAATCTATTTAAAATTATTATGTAATACTCGTTATAATAAAACTATTATGATTGTTAATTATAATGTCTTTTTTCGATTGTCGTGTTTTAATAACATTTCCAAGATTGTCAAGTTACAAATAATGAGTAATTCTAAATCTTATCTCTACGTAATGTAAACAAATTTGTCATGCAAGTCTGTAGACGGTAAGGAAGGCAAGGAATTTTATACGGTTTATATTGTCATTTTGAGAAATCCTTCCAAAAAGTATATCTGAATATATACAGCTTTGAACTTTTGATAACTGTTATTAAAAAATAGAAATATTTCCTTCTGTGATGCTATGATGGGATGGCTGATGTTTAGACGCATTTAATAAATAATCGAAGTATTTTCGAAACATAAACTAGGTATGCTTTGGTTAGTTATGATTCAAATACTCAGGACTTATAGTTTTACTTTTGAAAAGATTCAAGTTGTCCCATCAATAATGCATCTGATTTGTTATATAATCATTCAGAGCACAACAAAGTGAAGCCGTTGCGTATATTTCCATAGCTATGTAGATCAGTTAAGCTAATTAAAAGATTTGTCGAGCTTCGCTTGTAATCTGTGTACTAAGTACACAATAAGATGGAGCCTTTGTTACGTATGATTTACTAGAATGTTACCTGAGCAACCGAGCTTCCGTGACAATAGTGGCATTATTTATAATTTTAGTTTTATGTAAAATTATATTTGAAGTCGAAGAAGAAAAGAAATTCGAATTTTAAAGCAATCAATTTCTTTTGTATAAAGAGTTTTATGGTTGTTTGTATCATTTTTTTATGCGATAGGAAGGCAAACGGTTATACAGTTCTTTTTGAATTCTTCGGTGCATCGCAAAAAAGAAAACTATTGTTTTGATATTATAAACATACAATTTAATTTAAAGACTGATTATTTCATAAATTAATCGGTCTGTAAATAAATATCGCATCCATATAGTGGGGTCATATCCTTCCTATCTGAATGCGACAAACAAATATGATTCAACGGAAACCCTTTGATCATCAATTTCTGACAACTAACTAGGCTATCGGCTTCGGGTGATAACTATTTTGTCGATAAACACCTGTTGAATTCACGATAATAAAATGACATCATCTTGATAAATTCGCTAGAAAAATTGTTTCGTCTTAAATATAAAAAGGAAACTATCCTACAAAAAGCTTATATTATGATAAACAATGTAAAAAAATCTGTCATTTGTAACGTAATCTACGATAAGAATCAAATATAGAACTACAGATGAACCTGGATAAGTGAGAAAACTCTATAAGTGAGAGGAATAGTCAGGACCCGTCATTTTAAGCTCCCAAAACCTCTATTAGCGAGAAACAGAAACCTCTGTAAGAGAGAGTCGTTTTTCTCTCATGAACCTCCATAAGTGAGACTCCTGCTTATAAGCCTCTATAAGCGACAGTTGAGCTTTATTTCTTTATATTATTTAGGAGGAACTATAGCTACAATAAAAATTATCTGCTA
>JAOSYY010000015.1:1045754-1106021 GCA_025727935.1 Hebomoia glaucippe
TATATAAATTTTCATAAGGTTCGGTCGAGCCGTTTCGGAGGAGTTCAAGTTCGAACACCGTGACACGAGAATTTTATGTATTAGATTATATTTCTGTATGTGCATTGGTGTTAAAGATACAGTGTTTTTGGTGTCTTTAAATAAATGAAGCTATTAAGATCATATCATTATATTAATATTAAAATAAAAATACCAATAAATCTCTATACAGACATTCATTACCTTCATTATATACTGAATATATCTTGGGGTTTTGCAGTTAGTCACCCAACAATATTTCGCTGTGATCTCGTGGATATGTTATACTAATATAGATAATTAGAGAGAGTTATTGTAAAATATTTCAGCTTATCGTATGTCCAACGTGACCTACATTGCGCAGCCGCCGAACTCCTGGCTAGACGACTTCTTTGATTGGACATCATCATCTGCCTGCTGCAAATATTTCTCTACTAATGACAGCTTCTGTCCTAGCACTTTTGGTAAGATGATTTTTGTATTTATTACCCAATACTACATATGTGTTGATTGCCAAGTTCAATGTAATATTTGCTGCAATCACTTGTGCTACTGGTATAAAATAACCCAGATATATTTGAGACAGAATTCAAAAGTAATAAAAATACATATTTATTTAAAAAAAACACACACACAAAAAGGCATGGTTTATAACTTACACAAAAGGAAGGAAAATTTGAGATCCGTTTTGGTTAAATGTTACATGCTCGGGAGAATTTGAGGTTTGCAAAAATTCAATTTTATATCGAGAAAGATAGTTACTAAAGCATAATTATTATTCTTTTACCAAAACCAAAATTAAGTCCACTTACTGATGAGTAAGATAAAAAAGCTCGTGACTTGATAGTGCAATGGTATTTTTACAGGCACTCCACCATGCAGCAAGTGTAACATTCCACTCGTGGGACAAGAGAAGCGACCTTCGGCTAGTGACTTTGAGCGTTACGTGCCGTTCTTCCTGCAGGACAACCCGAGCAGTTCCGGTTGCGTTAAAGGAGGCCACGCGGCCTACGGGCAAGCGCTCAACTATCACATGTATAATAAAACGCAGGCTCGTGTTGGCGCGACATACTTCCAGGGTAAGCTTTATTCAAGAGGTGACATTATCCATGTAAAGTCCTATTAAAATATTGGCTTCTGTTTGATCAAATGTCTTATAATACTGATTTTTGTTTATATTGATGTTAGATATTAAAAATATAAGACTTAATGGTCATGAGTGCTTCAGAAATCATCATATAATTAATTTAGAAAGGTATAAACCGAAGGAAATGCTACCGTTGTTATTCACAACTGTGAACCGCGAATGCGAATGAAAAAAGCACCTGATATAATTTAATGTTATGTTGTATAATGGCAATTATTGTTTACATACTACTCCTACCGCTTCACCTAGTCTGAAAAAAAATTAACTCTATTGAACCTCACTTGCAGGTTACCATACAGTGCTAAAAACAAGCTACGACTACTATTCAGCGCTGCGCTCCGCGCGGACTATAGCCGCTAATCTAACGGAAACACTCAATAGGAACTTACAGGTATGTAAAAGCATTTATATCATTTTGCCCAATAATATATTTCAATTCGCTAAACGCCTCTAAAAGATATACCAGTGGCTTCATTTGTAATTGCTTTGTTCATACAAGAACATTCATTTTAACGAAAAGCATTGTTCAATATTTATACATTTATTGAAATATTTAATGTACTTCAATATAGTATATGAATTAATTTATAGGAAATAGGAGCCACCAATAAAACGGTGAACGTGTTCCCTTACTCCGTGTTCTACGTGTTCTACGAGCAATACCTCACTATGTGGCCTGACACACTTAAGTCTATGGGCATATCTGTGCTGTCTATCTTTATCGTCACCTTTGTGCTCATGGGCTTCGATCTGTTCTCGGCTCTGGTGAGTTAGCTCCTTTATGTGAGACGCCATAATTTAAGATTCATGTGTTAATATTAGCCACAACTGAAACATCATCGAAATGAAACTTTGTAGGTATAAGTTAACATTTTTATTATTTCAGGTGGTAGTGGTAACGATCACCATGATAGTGGTGAACATAGGAGGCCTTATGTACTGGTGGGGCATCAGTCTTAACGCAGTCTCCCTAGTTAATTTGGTAAGTTTAACATTCTTCTACTCCTGTATATCTGACTGACTGATATTGAAGCTTCTGAATGCATGAGTTACATTTATTTTGTTTTTTTGAAATGTGACTTTGGTGCGATTTTTCTTTTATTTACATATATAGATACATTTTTAATGCCCGCCGCAAATTTTAACAATAAGGCAAGAGGTAAATATATTTTTCGCTGATTTATTGATCATTTTTCATTGGCTGATCTGTTTTGTTGTCATGGAAACTGTATGTTTATACAGTTTGACGCTGAAAGCATATACTCGTATCTGACATCATCAAAACCATTCCATCACAATGACCCTCATAGTCCTTTATCTTGGATGTATCGCTAACAACAAAATTATCGTCCTTAAAGTTATTGGGTTTTTAAAAAAGTGTAGTATATTTTTTTATATCTCTAAGACACCATATTTCTATTCATATAGGTTATGGCTGTGGGCATAGCGGTGGAGTTCTGTTCCCATTTGGTCCATAGCTTCAGTGTGTCTCCGGGCGATAGCCGTGTGGCGCGCGCCTCTGCCGCGCTCACCCGTATGGGCTCCTCAGTTTTGTCGGGAATCACACTCACTAAGTTCGGCGGTATTATCGTCCTTGGAACCGCCAAAAGCCAGATCTTCCAGGTAAGCACTAGTCGTGTATGAACAGTAGACTGCAAGCCATACAAAAGAGATCTTGTAATTTTGTTTCTCAACCTTTACAGAATCAATTCTTTGCTATTTTATCCAAATATGATTGAAATCCGTACGTTAATGACGTTACAGAAAACTTCCCTCCCTTTTGTTTTTAATGGAAACTGTAACTAAGTAAAAAAATGACACAACTACCAAATTTCATTAATAAATTTATAAAAACGAGATGGAGGCGGGTATATACTGATATTTATTTATTTAAAATAAGATATTACGGTTTCATTGCAATAGATTAGCATTCAAAATATATCTTACATAAAAAAATATGCTTTGTTCTTAGAAGAAATTCACATCCTTCCTATTCTATCTTTTTTTGTTGTATAAGCAGAGGTGAAGCCGAAATAACATCTATCAGTATTAATTCTTAAGTCAGAAAAATTATTAATATTAGGTATCTTAGAGAAAACGATATTATTCCATTGGCAGAAATATTGCAATAACTAATTTAAGTGCATAAGAAAAATATATGTATGAAATTTGACAGGTGTTCTACTTCCGTATGTACCTCGGTATCGTGCTGTTTGGTGCCGCCCATGGGCTAATCTTCCTGCCCGTTATGCTTAGCTATATTGGTAAGTGACATAACACTTCACTATCACAACAAAGCTCACATACTTTATGGCGTGCCCGTACAACAGCGATACTATATAACCGTACATGTATAGTTTACAGATGATTGCAATTTCAAATTATTATATACTACATGAACTTCCAACCCATCTAAGTGCATATCCCCTTACACGTCATCTATTGAAAATAAGCAGAAATGGTAATTCTCTATTGGAACCGAAGTCCTCGTACCGACTGGTCGACCTACTTCAATTCTGACAAACTCTCCCATAACCAGCTTGCGTCACCCACCTTGTGGGGTGGCTTCATAATAAAAATGCAATAACTTGAGTTGTTATTACTTTTACACAACAGTACTAATATTAATATTTTTTTAAATGTATACATAGTACAACATTCTTAATAACTATGATTCTTATAACACCCACAAAGTTCCGCTCAACTTTCTCAATTTTTTCTTTCATAAGAACGTTCTGACATTATTTATTATTCCAATTTATTTTCTTTGCTAAACCCCAGTAGTATTAAAGCGCTATTTTTATAAATTTCTACTATTCTTACGATCCAATAATAGCATAACTGTATTGGCAAGGAAAACAAATTTATTGAAAAAATCTCTTAACACTTGAAACACACACTAACAATGTTATATATTGATTGTACAGATGCAAAACATAATTCATATAATTTTATTCCGTATGTTTTTATTTGCACATTATATTTTAATTTCTGCGCTTGTATATTGGACCTTCGCTTTATCTAGATTTTAGTTGCGGCAATTTTATTTTATTTTTTGACCTGGCTTTGTGTTCTTATTTGTAATTTATGTTTGCTTGAAATTTACTAACAATTTATTTAGTATGCGTATGATTAACGTAGGAAGATATTTTACTTGGAGCATGAATTTCCGATAATGCACTTGATCACTTGCAAATGGCTGACTTTAACGTAAGTATTATTATTGCTCAAGGACAATGAATTCTTTATGCGGAAGATGCGTAAATGTTTTGCTAGTCAAGGTCTAATAATATATTTTAAGAATATAATGCAGTGGCAGGAACGTTTAACTTGATTTTTTAACATTATGACGTCATCTGTTTAACGTCACTGCTTGTATCCTGATGATTTGCTTCAGTATCCATATCATAGTAGTTTAAAATCGAAATAAACATCCAGACCTTCCAGTATATAATATGAAATCATATGCATTGCTTTGACCTCCAGAAAGACAGGAGATATCCTCGCATATAAGTTAAATACATGGTAATAAATGCTTTTAGGTATTAGTGTAAGTAAGTATACAACATATTTTTTTAAGTTAAAAATAAATAACCCATTTATTTTAATACTGTGATTTAGTTACTTTAATGTGATTTAAATCAATGTTGTGGAAGTCAAAAACTTTGTTTTAAGCTGTTTACGACGTGCCTTAAAGAATATATTTTTAAAGACTTGTCAAACATTCTTATCTGTTCTGGGCGAGTTAGTTTTGTATGCAGTATTTATATAGAATGTCTTTACTGGTATTTTATTAATTTCGTATTTTTTCGACCCAAACGTATATTATCTATTAATTGGTTCATATAAAAGATGTTTTTATCTTTTGTTGGTTTGAGCTTCACTTTAAAATGTATTGCTTATATGAATATATGCGACATTTTATGAAATATATTTGTTCTATCTTAAATGTGACGTTAATATTTATTATATCTAAACGTATATTATATCATAAATTTATCTATCAAGATTATATAAATTTACATACTTGTAATCAAAATACGATAATTAAATATACATATATAACTTAAAATATCGGCTCAACAGAAATAATTAATATATCGTGTTTTAATTCGAACAAACCAGTTGTTAGACCTTACTAATGCTTTACAAAATAAACGCAGCTTTTTTTTTAATTACTACTACAGCATACATCGAGCCTTTTGATTTTGATTCCGTTATGTTTATTTAAAATCCATCAGGCAGGTGATTGGTACATTTTTTTCAGGGTCGCCGGTTAACAGGCAGAAGCTGGCCAATCAGATGTTGCGTGGCAAGGAAGTGGGCGTGGCCGAAACCTCGCTCACTCGAGTAAGAGCCCCTTACAGGCAGTATCATTTTGACGCGCTTCCCTCAGCTTAACGAGAATGGACTATGTATGTGCCCGCGCGGTGACTTGGGAAAAATAGTTTACAATTCAGTATTTTCTCATATCCAATTTAGTATAGTCATGTAACCATGTAGACATGGCATACTCGTATACGATAATGCTTGTTTTCTTACGGGTCTGCTTAGAAACAGTTTATGAATAGCATAGGGCAATGCAAATAATATTTTTATATGGAATGATGCGATAAGTTAATCATCTGGTGATAAGTATGATGTTTTGAATGGTTAAAACTGTTCATTCTATTTGACGAAATTTATTTTTGATATCATTTTTCATACTAGCGGATATTGTTTATAGAACTTTTATTAGAATTTTTTTTAGAGTTCCGTATTTTCCAGGTCACCCAGTGTGGTTTTATATTCGATTATATTTTTGTAATTAGTATATTTATTCCATTTATATTGTAGGTATATGATGTGATAAATAGCCCAGTTCTTGTAAATCATTAACGAAAAGCCTTTAGGGTTTTTATTATCTAATATTATCATAAGTCGTAAGGTGTAGTGTGTCTGGTCCTGGAAGTGGAACAAACCAATTTTTGTGATAAAGACGATTGTCATTGTAATTGCTTGAATAGTTTTTAACTTAACTTTGATAACTGCTGTCATAACAAATATTTAATAAAACTTGGAAAACTTATACTAATATTGACATTCCAAATGCAATGTAATTTGGAAATTAACATATTAACGAATGGAATGCCTAACAATTTAAGGACATATTTATAATCCCTATATATTTATTTATACAAAAATATATTGTTAATTAATTTCAACCATTAAATATCTTTTCTATTGGTTAATTCCATGTTATAATATTTATAAGAACTGGGCTTTAACTCTTTGCTTTATCTATTTTTGTGCGAGTGATGTGCATCGTTCAGTCTCGTTATACTAACTTATCGATGTATTTTTCAAACGGAATGGGGCGTCTGAACATTTAAACTTGACACAAGGATTTACCTTTGGACATTCTTTTTTTGAACTCTATTAAAAAATCTTGATTTGTTTTTTCATATTACAAAATTCTTGGTAATATTAATATCTTTGTGGCAAGCTTTAATTGTGTTAGCTGTAGTGATCAACGTGACCCCTAATCGGTATCGATTATGATGTATCGAACGTTTCCTTGTGACGTATCGATTTATTTGGATGGTGTCACAAAAAAAAACGGGATTACGGTTTTCTTCTCCCTATTTGTAAAAGGCATTTATGTAAAGGAATTCTCAATTCATATACCTTATAAAATAATCAATTGAATTGAGAGTGACTTCGATATAACTCTAACCACTGATCGGTTAAGGGATATTTAGAGCTAATTTTAATTTTTTGCATGTCACTTTTGTGTTTAGGCTAAATGACAATCGTCATTCCTAGTTTTTCGAATTTAATTTTTTTTATCGATGTTTTGTTGTCTTTCACTGGCTCGCCATTGCACTGTACTTATACATGTAATGTACTTAATGAAGTACTTAGGAGGGCTGAAATGTGAAAATGAAATCGAATATGAAAGGTATTACATTTAGCACAAGGCTTAAATAATTTTAACATTATCAGCGGCGAGACGATGTCGCGCTTAAGTAATAAATTTAATGAAACTATCGATATAATCAAGAATTTATATTTATTTCGTGTGCTTCTTGTGAATATGAGAATTGTGTAAGTGGTAGTGAATCAATGTTTTTAGTACATTTGAAGAAGATTTGACTCTAGATTTAACATTCCTAGGTTTTATAGAAGGTATAGTTACAAAAAGTGTAGACGAGTCAATCTTTATGTTGTGTTTGAAATGTTTATCGTCAGTGATGTACAAATTATTGGTTTCCTTTGTAATGCCTTTAAAAATATTTGGTGAAAAATGTTCCGAGCGATTAATTCAAAAAAACTACAATTATATTTTAGAAAACAGATTGAGGCTTCATGGAAATCATATAAATATTAGAAAACACAATTGTATTTCAGAAAATATTATAGTTTTAGGAACTTTTTATAACTAAAACAATATGTAATATTGTAGTCACAGTACATCACTGATGTGTTAGGATGATATGGTCTCCTTTCAAGTTAAAAGAGAGACACGAGCTTTTTTGGACATACTAATTTTGATCGAGGAGAGCATTAAGTATTTAAAAACATACATCGCAAATCAGATTCCTTCATTACAGGTTTATAGATTCCAAGATTATCTCTTTCAATAAAAGTAAGATATCGAAAATACTTTCAGTTTTTAAATCTTGCGTTTCCCTTTAACTTGAAATTGCTACCTCTAGAATGCACATTGTTTTATTTTATTCCTAATTATTTTTTATTTAACTAACATGGGTCGCAACGCCAACTAACCCATGGTGTCGGTACGAAACGAATGAATTCAATATGGAGGATATTGTATTGCAGGTTCGTCTATAGACCTGGGAGAAAGAACAAGTCTATTTATTTTTTTCGGAGTATTCTTCCTCTATGTAACTCTAGGTATTAGTCTTATGATGTATTCATTGAGATTACCTATGTTCCTATAATATCGAATAGTACTGTGAGATTGACCCCTGATTTCCGGAAGGTTGATTAACTCGATTAAAGAATTAATTTCAAATGATGCGATTGGTAATTGATCCGCCGTTAATAGAGGGGGTTGCCTTTACTTTTTCTCAGAATCTCCTACTTAAAATTAGTACTTAATTAGTGGGAACAAATATCCAAAGGTTATGGTTAATTGTATACAGCTGACATCAATATGTGTAAAATGTGTTAAATAAATTTTCTTTTTATTATTATTTTTGTTTTATTTTATTTTTTGTTGTGCACCTGCATGGAAGTGTTTGATAAATATTTGAGATGATTAAAAAATAGCAACTTCCTGGCTGGAATCTATATACGCATGGTCTATGCTTATTTATTTTAAATAAGATAATGCTGTTACGTAATAAGGTCCAATGTACAATTAAAGAGTACTATTTCTTCTAATAGGATGAAGATCTACTCAGTGCAAGTGAAAACAGCGTAAGAATTCATTTTTTATGCACAGCTTCATATGGTAATTCTACGAGTGGTGGCAATCGTTTTGTACTTTTTTTTATCTCGCTCTTATATAATGAGTAAAATAGCTACAGTCACTCAATGATGTAATGAATGTTAACATTGTCACCTTTTCGTTTAACAGAATTACTATAGTCTTACATATATCTTGATTATAATAAAAAATCACGTATTGTATATACTTTGATCAAGATGTTTTTGGAACATGCATTGCACTTACAGTCTATCAAAATTGAGTGTAGAAGCAAGGAGGACCCTTTCATATTAGTATTAAATTATGCTTCATAAACAGAGACTTCTTCTTGCTTCTATACTTAACAATAACCGAGTTTAGCCCGTCAAACACAAGTCCCTGAATTGAATAACCAAGTCTATATAAAATATAATATCACAACTTATGTGAAACCTTCGCAATAAACTGCTTTTTATCAAAAAAACTTGTAAGTCACGGGCTGGACAAGATCTAAATGATATTTGATTTTATTTTGAAATTAAATCTAGTGTATATGTGCATTAAAATAAGTAGATTCTTAAAATTAACTTCTATTATCTGTAAAACGTTTGGTTGGATTCTTTTCTGAATCTATGAAAATAAACGTGAGGTATGACAGTAATTGCTGGGACGGTAGAGTTGTTTTAACACCAATCACTTTTATTTGGACAGTATTGCTTTTCCCACCAAGTGTCCTGGAACGATGATTTAATTAGATTTAATTCTGAATGTAGATTCAATTGATCAGCCATTCAGAAATGTTGGTTTGCTTTTGAATCCATCAGGTCCGTTACTTGGCCCACTTAACATTGTAACCCAACTTGACAATACTTATGGTGTAATATTTAGTTATTGTATTCGATAGTTAGTAGGTGCATATTAATAAATTAAACTTCTGAGATATAAAAAACTTCTTTAATATGGCGAGTTGTATATATTCGACACTATACATATATTTCTACCTGGTGATACGAGCTAAAATTTGCTATTAAAATTCTCTATATTATATGTAGTGATTGCTGTTAAAACCGATGTGTTATTAGCTTTTAAGTATTCAAAGATATATTTTCTAAAAGGCTTAATTTTTATGTAATTTTACAAATTAAGTTATGCTTATAACAAGAGCCATACGATCGCAATTTACTGGATTAATAAAGTATACGATAGCTAAGTAAGCTTTTTGTAAACACGAGTCGAGCTTAGGCTTGCTTAGATACGATACCTTAACATTTAGTGGAATAAAAAATTTATGTCCGATTCGCAGACCTAACCATATGCACACAAAATTTCACGAAAATCGGTTGAGCCATTTTAGCGAAGTTTAATTACAGACACCGTGACACAAGAATTATATAAATTACATTTTGCGACAGTCTGTTAAAAGGATGCGTGAGAATGTATGAGAATAAGATGCGTTTATCTGCAGTGTAATAAATTTTCCAATAAGTAAATAAGTACATTACACAACTTACAACTCAAAATATTGCACACATTTGGCTAACAATGAGCCTAGCTGTGAAGTTAAATCTTTTAAATAAATATGAAATTTTCATTTTAGGTAAGTAATAATTAAGGGAGGGTCACTGTATTTTTTAAAGTTTTTCCTGTGTTTGTAAGTTTCCAAGGAAATTATTGCTAGCTTTGTTTTTAGGCATAACCCGCCGACGGGGACACTGGCGGGTGGGGCCGGGGGGGGACACCTACGGCAGTCTAGATTCCACGCCAGCTGAGCCCCGCGCGTCCGGCAGCGACGCGGCCTTAACGCAGGAAATGTGAGCGAGATGATAACACTGAGATTTTTATCACGTGCTTTTAAGGCTCGTGTTGTTTTAATATATCTTCATTTAACCTGGCATGGCTACTTAGACAATGCCTATCTTACCTTTAAAAGACTCGGGTTATAATATTAACATAATAGAAGGTATTAAATTACATTTACTATTTTGTAAACATTGGTTAAAGCTAAATGGTTTGTACATAATTGCACATCCATGGAACTCGGTCTTCTATTTAAATATAATATTTTTGAATATCAATTTGTTTTCCTAAAAGCTGGTAAAAATTCTAAAGAAAAAAAGCAATATGGGTGTTTTTGTACTTATATGCTTAGATTATTTTAATACCTATACAGATATTAGTGTTTATTTTAGTCACTTACAATTGCTCGAACTAGATGTATTTTTAGGGAAATTTAATAAATCTCAGTGTTACCAGTGCAAAGACTTGTCAGTGATGTTATGGAAATATACAAAGTGAATTGAAGTGGAAGATTGCGGTTTACCCCATCAAATTTTATATTATATATTTAATTTATAATTACAACAGTGTGTTGCTTAAAATTAAATTGTGTTTAGCACAGAACTAGCAGTTCAACGTGCTATTATAAAATTAAATTTATAGAAATACGACTTTTTATGAGCTATAAAATGTTATATGCAATTTAATCGAATTAAACTTAACAGATTATTATTATTATTATTATAAATGATATTAACTGCACTTGGTGCAGAACTTATTATATTGATTGTTTTAGAATATTATAAAGGCCTACATGTTTATGTAGGTTCACTTAATGGTACTATCATTGGAAAATCACAATTTATATATATCCAACATATTAAGGATTAAGTAAAACAATAACAAATACGTATGTTTGATAAAACATATTCAGTTATAAGGTTGGCGTTACCATATTTTAAGGCGTGTTATAAAATGGCGAGGAAAAGTTATATGTGATTATTAGAAGTCGGATAGATACTTCCCATTTCCATTTAAGTGTTTTAATATTACGGTTTTGTGTGTAATAGAAAATTTAAAGAAAAGTTAAAGTAGATCAAATATCTAATTTTTGTGTTGTAAATATTATACAGTAGTTGGTCAGTTTTTAATATTATCTGTACATTTGCTACTGTACTGTACATATTGCAATGTTTTTGTGGTATTTCGTATTCACTGTGTAATTAATAGCATTTCTAATAAAATGTTTAAAAGCCTACATTGATATTTTCTTTATTAGTGTATCACTTTTACAATTCATTTAAAAACTGTATATTATTTTTGGATTTTTAATTGTTATAACGAATGGCTTAGAATATTTCAATTATCCCTAGTACTATCTAAACTAGTGTCTACTGCAAATACGTACTATATTTTCTACTTTTTACTATTCATAGTCACTTGCCAACAGCCATTTCCATATTTTTTTCTAGTCATGCACAAATAGTCTTATCATATCATGGATCTACTTTTAAAGCATGATAAAATGTTGGCAATCGCAACATTGTTATATCAACATATTAATATTGTGGTCATAGCAGTAGTATTTTGGATAAAAATATCTTATCATGAGATATTTTACTTTTATATAATAATCTGTGAATGAATATTTGAAGTCAGTAGAAATTGCTACCTTTGCATAACTATGTTAGTTTAAAATTAATATCCTATGTTTCACGGTTAAATTGAAAAAATGCTTTTGGTTTTTAAAAAAAAAGCAAAATAAACACTTAGATAATTTTAATTGTCAAAACACTAACAATAAAAGTTTACAATAGTCATGACTAGATTACTTTTTCACAATTGAATATATGTTAACATTGATTTCTTATGCTTTACATATTCGGTACAAAAATATCTGTATTTAAAAGATCAGTTTTTCAACTACGTCGAGTTCAGTTCGATTCCTGAAAAACTAACTTACCTGTATGACAATCTCAGAGATGTGCGAAGTCTAAACTTATGTAAAAAGAATGTATTAAGTATGTTTATATTTCCAACAACCTATTTCAGTCGCAAGAAACATTTGTTAACATTCCATTTCTAAACATTGACAATAAACAACACGAAATCCCTAAAACAGAACGGAATATCCAGCAAAGAAAGGTAACTCATAAAAAATTGCAAGAAACTACAACTAATAGCTAGCGAATATTATCAATGCCTTAATGTCGAGTTTCTATTTTAATTTACCTACGGATATCAATTGAAAATTACCATAGCAACATTCTGTCGTCTAACAATTTAGTTCTATTAACAGCATACCGATGTTGTTTCGGTAAACTGATGACAGATGTCCGGTAGTTGAAATCAGAAACTGGACATTTAAAATACTGTTATCGATTCAAAACTTCATTATTGTGATACCGTTCTTCAGAACTTTTACATATATAATTACTGTCCATTGGTATTATTATAGAATTTTAGATGAACAAAATCAATTTAGGAAGACCGTTAGAAGTATTTAAAACGAATGTACAACAATCATGTGATTAATTAATTATTAAATCTCAATTTTTTAAAAATTTAAAATCAGGGAACAGCATTTTTACGTCATCAAAACATCAACAATGTATATATATTTATTGTTTCAGATCGTTTGCAAAAATAAATCAGAGCGCATCTTGTTATGTTTTATTTCGAGACGCGAAGCTGTGATATTATATTTTTAATCATTGTCTGTGATGTAATTTTATTTATGGTGAAGCGCATTCTAAATTCAAATTTAAATAGTAACTATTTTTTTTAATGTTGCTAGCATTAACACATTTCTTTTGCATTCAGTCATACTCGACTAGATTTATTTAATTATAACTTATAGGTAGCGTGGTTTATTATAGTTCTAAGGGTCCAAAGAGTAGACTTGCAGCACAGTTTTCCTTTTCGTCACCCAAGAATTGGGCAAAAAGCTCTTGATATCTATTTAAGTTAATGCCACCTTTTCTCCTGTCGTCATCCTGCACAAAATAATATTTTTTAATAAACTTATTTAAATCATACATCATAGATAATCTCATTTATCGCAGATCCAAGAAAAGGTTATAATTAGTTTAGGGGGCAACAAACTAGCCAAATCTGGAATCATTTTTAAAAATTTCTTGAGATTAATTATAATAATTATAATTTTTCTTAAATTAATGCAATAAAAATTAGTTATTAATAAATTGAAATAAAATTATATCGGAGATCAAACGCAGAAAAATTACTAACATTAAAAACATGAGTTTAACATGTTTGGATCCCGTCCAATAGATTTGGATAATGCGCTGCAAATGCTTTTAATTGTTTTTTTTATTTTATAAATACGTGAAATATTTCAATTGTATGAAGTTATAAGTACTTGGATTGTTAGTTAAAGAAGGGAAAGGGAATATTTCAAATTAACTAAAAATTTAACGAATACATATTCTTATATTCTTATACTATATTCAAAGAGACAATTTTATGCCGTAAGAAGTTAAGAACTATTTAATATATTAACGATATTTAATAGTATGTATTTATATTATAGAAACTGTAAAGCATTCTTCAAATTTTTTCAGGTTTTCTGGCTAGTGATCTAGACTTGAGTTAAATGAAAGTTACCGCTCCGATTCGCGTTTGGTCTCACATTTCTATTTATATATATATGAGTAATATTGAAATGTTTCATTGTAACATTACAATAACAGCTTTTTCTAATTGCATATAAAATTATATACGGTAATTATAACAAAAGCTATATTCATACGATCTTTATATTATACAATGGCCGATAATTGAAGCTATAGAGCGTAACATACTTTGATTCCATCATCACAAAAAATATTTTTTATTAAATAAATCATAATTATTAAACACGTATGTGATAGACGTAATAACTACGTATACATACTGTCATGGAAAACGGATAAACTCATCATATGAATAGACGAAAAACAGTGAAATCAACATTGACATAAATATACGAAGAGATTTGCCAAAACATACGTAGAGTTTCTAAGAAACGCGTAATTTGACGTAAGACGCAACGAATTTTACGTGTTACGTAGATTTAGCAATGCTATCTTGAGAGATAATTACATAATGGAATATTGTGGGAATACTTAAAGCGTCACTATAAATTGCATTTTAATTTGATATATTCTATCGACACATTTTTATGGATATTTTATGAAGTGCATATTTTTGCTCTTGTAAGAAACGATAACCAACAATAATTATCAGATTATGATAGTTGTAATTATATTAAAATAAACACTACTTGTATCGGGACGATGAAAATATGTAAAATATTGACGGTCCAACGGAAAAACACCACCCCTAAAGCCGATGTATGGCGGGTGCGACAACCACCTAATGTCTCTAAGCATATTATTCGTATATCTGCTAAAGTTTAGAATTTTTAATGGATAGGAGGAATTTAAAAAAAATATATATTCATATAATATTGCGGCCGTAAGACAGTTCTTAGATGGAAAGTTCGTGAAGTGCAATAATCCTATTTTCAACTTCAGTGCATGAATTTCCTAATGGTCTACATAAAAATGACTACGTCAACATTGAGCAATTGATCCATCAAATCAACTTCAGCTCCTATTATGATTACTATTTACTATAAATAAAAATAGTCTAAAATTTAGATTACAACTGAATAATTAATGCACTTAGCGGATATAGTAAAATTATTCATTACCTGTATAATTTTTTTTTCTGAAATTGTTTACATTTAAGTATAATCAAAACTTACATTCAACAACGAATTGTACGCTTCATCAATAACTTTAATGTCATCCACGACCATCCTCTGAACACAATCGTAGCGGAACTCCTCAACACCAATGATACCATCAGCATTGATGTCGATCATTCTAAAGTTTGTTTCAATAAATGCTCTCATCGCTTGAGGAAAATCTTCGTATTTTCTGCCGAGACAAGTGTTCTTCACGGCTTGTTTGAACTCGTCAACACTTACTGTACCGTCCTAGAACACCGCAATTATTAAAACGGAAGAAAGTTTATTGAATCTACAAAAAGCTAACAGCGTGCATTGCAGCAAGGCGTGCTAATTGTGTTTCTAAAATCATGCAAACACATACAGATACAATAAAATGTTTAAAACAAAATAGACTGCTTTCAAATTAAAACTTTAGTAGATTTAATTGTATAATTAAATATCTTTTTAAAGTTAACTAAATGTGTGTGACAGTAGTTTTAATTTTCAAGCAAGGCGATCTTTTTTCTTTCCTCTGGTTCTTGAATGTCTAGAGAAAAAATGCTGTTTGGGGGTGCACCCGAATACGAAGAAGGGTAATAGTACTAATAACACCTTTGATGAAGGGACGGAATAAAATTTAGTCCTGACTAAAAAACATATTTTTAAAACGTTCTATTAGCATTATTTACGCTCCATCTTGTAAGTACAGTTAAATGAAACGAAAGTTTAAAAAACAAATACATCACTTAATTAAAAAACAAATACCAGTATTGAAGCATAATAACAAAAACAGCTGGACTAATATGATGGTGAGAAATAATCCTAATAAAACATTTTAAAAATATATTTTTTTTTATTCAGGATCGAATTTTATTCTGTCCCTACATTAAAAGTGTCATAAATACTATCACCTGTTATCGTTTTCGGGAGCAGTCCCCAAAACGTTTGGTTGTGAAATATAGAGGATATTTCACAACCAAACGTTTTGAGTCAACGTCTATGCACTTTTAAAGTTTCATTCATATTAAAAAAAAAAAATATTGCCAAATTTGAAAAACAGTAATTGGAAAATCAGTAGCAATCGGATGTAACCCATTTCAGTGGGACTTTTTGAAAGTTATATGGAACTAATACACAACATTTATAAATAAATAGGTTTCGTCGTATTTTTCCTATTTAGTTAATGCTTTAACAAGGATTTTATAATAAATACGCTAATTAGCCACACGAATAAATATTTCATGCTCATTTTATGACAATTGTAAATGTAACTTGTGATTTATTATTACATCCGAGTGAATTACTGAAGACTAAATGGGTTTTATACGATCCATCGTTAATTTTCCTAGAATTTGTACGTTGTGTTAGCTTTTAAATCAGTCTAAGAAAAAAGATTTGTCTTGATGCTTTAAAAAAAAAAGTAGAAAAATGAATTTACCAATTATAAGTATTTACGGATATAACGAATATATAATATATAAATATATAAAATACAATTTTCAGTATTTTTTTTAAGTACCTTTAATTCTTTATAATGTATTAAATAGCTATATCAATTCCATTTGTTAATTTTAATTTGCCCTTTTTTTAAATTTCGAAGCATTAGTTTTTTCTTTTAAAATGTTAAAATAATCTACAAAACAATCTATACTGTACGACACGACTACATTGCACTGCGTTGGTACGAACTAAGCTGACACTGATAGCGTGTGTAATTTAATGTGATAACCGACATAGTCTGGCACCTTGTCGAAATCAGCCAGCCTTGAGATCTCTTCCCACAGGCTTAGCATGATGGTCTCGTACTTCTGAAGGCGGGCAGGACTGCAATCGCCCTTGCCTTCGAGCACGCAAGTTCGAAGCGCCAGACATTGGAAGTCGTGCGAGTCTAAAAATCCATTATTGTCGATATCTGAAAATTAAAAATATATATTTAGAGCTATAATTCATACAATTTTATTTGTGTTAAACTTAAGATCAGGTTAAATACATAAAAATTATGTTACAATTAATATTATGGTTATGTATTGAAAATTAAACTTATAAATAGGTGTCAAGCTTTGTTTTTAGCTGTATTATAGATCATTATATTCCAGAAAAATGATAATGTCAATGTAATTTGCCGTAACAATATTGCGAATATTTTCGAAAAGTCGTTTGTTATTTGTATTTTTATATTTAAGAATCGGACATCCTTACCTTAGTAACGATAACTACGAACATACCTAATTTAAAATTAGAAACTGGGCAAAGAGGAATCAATAATGTCTTTCTTGTAGGCGTTTTGGTATTTACTCGTAGAATTATATTAAAATACTATACGCATTTTTGAACCCAGAAATAACAATTAACTGTTAATTGTTTGGCAAGAGAATAGTATAATACAATTAAAACTGGTATTTTTGTAATGGTAATTAGTAAACAATCTTCCTTATGTCTTCGCCAACTCATTCTAGTTAAGCCAGCTGTCGGTTGTCTTGAAGTATTTGGTATATAATTAACGAGGGCTTAATCCAAAATCCCTACAAATATAACGACAGCTAAAATCTAACATTTATCTAAGATAGAGTAAACCAGAACACTAAATTTATTTAGCGCAGTAGAAAACTTATTATTTAAAAAAATTATTACTTTCATATTTACCAATCTAGACTTGCTATTTTAGGGGCTTTAAGATTCTTTCAAAAAGAGTAGGAAAATACTTAGTATTCCAAAATAATTAGTATTCACTATGAATTAAATTAAAAAAATGTCATTTACATTTGAAAGATAGAACTCAAGCAACAAAGTTATAGATACAGTATACGACAATCATATTTTACGTGGCATCGACGAACTTGTCCGCCTATTTGGCGGAGTAGTAGACAATGCCTTCACTGATCTATGCCAAGATCTAAAATCTTTCGTAATATTTTGTCTGACCTGTCAAACTGACGTCATATTAAACGACCCAATACTTCCAAAATAAAATTTAAATGTGCCTATTGTTATAATTGTCAATATATGTTGCAAGATATTTTCCATTCGATTGTAGACGACTTTGATAATTCTCAAATTATAATTTTTAACAATAAAAGGCATCCAGTCTTTAAGATTCACTGCGGGGTCACTCGAATAAGCCACGTTGTATGGATGGAACAACATTAAATAAGAGTTTTGGATTTTACTTTGTATCTATGTAAATATAAAATATCGATAAATTTTTTTTGGTTGGAAATACAGTTTAAATTGGTAAGAAAAAAATCTATGCTTATGATATCAAATACTCGAACTCTTAAACTCGTCTAGCGAAGTCTGGTAAAAAGTATAAATAATTTAAGTAAGGTACTTTTAACTCACTGATTAGACTCGACTATTTTATAAAATAATATACTTTAATTTCAATGTCGTAACGTAATCGTGACATAAAAACGTCGTCTTTATAATTGTTCGTGAAGATTTATAGGCTCGTATCGATGTGTGCCAATACACATTCATTGCCAATGTGAGGTTCATTACATGTTAGATCAACTGAAAATACTTTTTCATCCTACACGTACCGTTAATTAGGATTAGAGGGGCCAGTGACAAATAGATCAAAGTTAAATTTAGATCAGACGACATTTATTAGCGGTTTAATTGAGAAAAAACATCATTTGATGAAATCCATAAACCGTTTTGTGCGAGGCCATTTAACCTTTTAGGCTCGGTAATGAGTATTAGAATGTTATTTCATTCAAATCCGTTCATCTGTTGTTACGTTTTTGATTAACAAATGTTCAAAAAAAAATTTCCGTATGTAATTATAACATTAGTAGAGTCTATAAAAATATATATATTAGTATTTCAGAGTTGTTGAAGAAATTTAAAACATAATTTTAATTCAGTATCAATACAAATAAATTAAGATTATAGATTTGTTTGGATTTACCAGTCGTTCTAAACTTTTCGACAATATGTACCCTACGGTCTTGGGCCTTTCCATATCTATCTATCTTCGCATAAACATTTACCTTATTTCATTAAGAATTGATAAAATTTTTAACTAGTACTTCTGCAGATACCTTATTACTTAGATATAAAATGCAATTTAAATTGAATTTGAACTATTTCACAAAACAAGAATATGAACAGTTGTGCTACGTTGCAGAAATAGGTTCAAATGTTTTGTCATTATGTCAGATTTTTTCAATTTCCTGACGGGTAAAGAATGATTTCTTTTTAATTTGTCCAATTTGGAAATAAATTTTTCGACAGTCTAACCCCTCTTCAAATATATGTTAGAAAAAGTTTGACATGTCTTATGATCTAATTCGATACAATAGATCATATTAAATAGATTTCAAAATTTAAAAGTTTGAACAAAATGATAAAATTCGGTTCGGGCCATAAACCACAAAAAAATAAATACATAGAAATTTCGTAAAGGTGAACGTGTTTTAGGTTACATGTTTCCCCTTCATTTTTATACATTTTTAAAAGTTGAGGGAAAATTATAAATAGTTTTATAACACACAATAGAACGAGGTCCAATTCCCGTACCGATATCAATTTCCTATATGTTAAATAAGAATATTACCATTATAAAGGCAAGAATATTATCAGTGTTAAAACGTTGCTATGATTAATTCCTCATCGAAAATTGGATGCATGTAATAGTATTAATTAAAATTGCTGTCAAGAATATAGTGATGGATTGTTCGAGCTTGTTGACAATGCATTATTTAACAGATATTTACTGTGGGAACGGTGCCTAATCTTATACGTATAAAGATATATTTTCTTTAATTTCTACCTCTCTGGCCTGGTAACTCGAAATATACCTATTTTCTGAACTATATCTTATATATTTCACTAAAATTTTGAAGATTATTACAGCTGATATTTTTATGAATCACATTTTACGAAAGCTTATAATAAAAGGGCAACGCGATGTAAGATGTGAAAGGGACGCTAAAAGCTGAGCTCAAAATACCGATTTAATTAGAGTATGCACCTACTTAA
This sequence comes from Hebomoia glaucippe, assembly GCA_025727935.1. Lineage (NCBI taxonomy): Eukaryota > Metazoa > Arthropoda > Insecta > Lepidoptera > Pieridae > Hebomoia > Hebomoia glaucippe. The sequence continues at coordinate 1,065,828 of JAOSYY010000015.1, forward strand.
TATTTTATTCAGGTATTGTAGAGAAGCTGGATAACCATGATCCCGTATTTAAAGATACTACTTGATATATCAAAATCCTCTTAAGCTATATTAAAATTCTAATAAGGCATACATATCCATAAAGACAGACCTGAGATCTTTTTTGGTGACCTCAACAGTTAAAAAGTTTGTTTGAAAATCTCAGTACCATATTAACTTTCTGACACATAATTATACGAAAGATGTGGTCAAACCGAAATATAATTTACTAAAAATTTATTATATCTTATACTATTGGACATTATTAGGATAATATCACAAAATTTTACTAACAAACAGTAAAATTGTCTACAAACAATTAATATATTTAAATAAAAATAGAACAATAAACTTTTTTACTAATAAAAACTAGTTTCAATTTAAACCTCTTACCGTAAAGATATCTTACGACAAAGGCGACTCTACTATCCCAGGAATACGCCATTGTTTTCGATTTTTCGATTGTAAACAGTGGAGTTCAACACAGCCCGACCGGTTGCGCTTTTTAAACTAAACTGAGTCAGATTCGTGGCCCGTCACAGAATAGTCAACTAAATATATCTACGGACCATGTCGTCGTAGATAAATAACAACAGTTGATCAAACTAAGAAGCGCTTAATTGGACAGGGCACGTTTCTTTGCTGGGTTAAATTCGTTTTGTAAGGGATCGTCTATAGAAAAGTCAAAAGTTGTGTTTTCTGCTTCACTTTGAATATGCACCGCACTCTATTTCATATACCAATAACTTAAACAAAACTATTTCTGTTATCGAAATAATAACTACAAGTAAAATTCTAATCTAAGCTATACCAATAAATAAAATTCAAGTGTCTGAAATACAAAAATAAGTTTTTTCTTAAATGCATGTGAAGTAAAATAAGGTACTTGTAACAAATACACTATTTATGAAATTTTTGTCTGTCTATATAGTTGTTTAATTGATCCGGTCTGGAAAGCCTAGCCAATTTTGACAAGCAGGCAGCTGTTATTTATTTTATTGTTTTTATTTTAACACTTGTGCATAAACATCCATGAAATTCCATCCGTCAGTTTTGTTGGCAAATACACTGCATGTGTCTTTATTAAAACTGAGTAATGCAGACATAACACTTTTTATTAATGTTAAAAACTATTATTTAGGGACGAGTATATACGTAATGGTACTATAACGTATCATATGTCATAATTAAATTTAATGCAGTTTAAAATAGACAAAGAAATAAATTTAGCTCACTTATTAGAATAATTTGTAACTAACTAAGTATATACATAATTATATCTTGACATTTAATGTAAACTAAAATACTTATAATTACTTTTATATGGAAAAGGGATTTTGTATATATAGTTTCTAAGACAATACTTTATATTGGATCTGATGTGAAATATAATATAAATAAGTCATTGTATGCAGTACTCTTAAAGTGTATCCATTTGTTAATGATAGCGTTTTATCAAAGTTTTCTTACTATTGTTATTAGTCTGTGCCGGTTGACTATTGAGTATCGGCTCAGTTTCATTGTTTGCCAGTACAGGTGCTTCGGATCAGGAATAAATTGTAACTCCAATTAATATAGAAGGTTGAATCACAAATCGATGACTATCATTTAGCTCAATTAGTGAATTCTATCATTACACCGCGCGGCTACATCGTTGTATAAATAAAATCCGAGTAATACATTCTATTTCCGTGTCCACGTAAATCTACAACTTCAATGTCGTATTCTAATAGTATTTTATCAATTTAATTTGGTCCATACATATATTTACAGAAAAGATTATATAAAAATATTTAAAATCACGTCTGAGATTTACAAATTTTAAAAATGTCCGTGAAGAAAAGATGTCATACTCGAGGTATAAGTTGTCATATGTATGTAACCACGTGGATCGCCGCAACTACATAATAATGCACACATACTCCTATGTACAACACTACAAAAATATATATCGTAATGGGCCGTTTGATTTTTCAGGTTCCAACTATTTGTACTATACCAGTTTTTACAAGAGCCGTTCTATGAGTTTAAAATTGAAATACAATAAGCAGACAAAAGTGGAGCTCGGTTTGTAGGCAGAGTTAGATACATTCATATTATTAGTATAGATTTTTAAAAATTTAATATCTATGTAAGTTCACTTCTAATAAATATTTAATTATAATAAACTTCTCTCATGGACTGAAAATATTTCGTAAATTTAATTAAGTATTGCTGTCGTAGTATATTCAACAATAGGTATACATATAATTATTCGAAAGCTCTAACTAGTTGATGTATAAGACCCTAACTTCTGATATTATTTAATTTTAAGTAAGCATTTACATCAAAAAGTATTAAATGTTTATGTACAGTATTTTTCAAGAAAATACCTAAAACGATGTTCTTTGATAAAAATTAATATTGATTATTTTATTTAATTTAATTACAAAATATATTTTGATCATTATGACGATTATTAAGATTGAATTAGAACAAACAAATCTTACTAACACAAATTATTATATGAATTTGTTTTATTAGTAAAAAATGGCTATACTGTGCAGAAGTCTTCTTAGTCTACCTGTCAATTTACAAATGACAAACGTCATATTCAAAGCTAAAATAAGGAGATTTTACGTCAAGATTCAAATAATGAAAATATAAACTATAAAGTTAGTAGATAGTAATTAGAAATATATTTCAAATAGAAATCGTAATTATAACACTCTGACTTTTAGTAGAGAATCGCAATTTATTATTAAAGACTTTTAAATGTTTTTATAATAATGGAAGAAAGAAAAAGAAAGCGAAATTTGTACGTTACCGTTGTGCAAAAAAAGAAATTGATTGAACTGATTGCCAAGAACCCTATGTTAATATCTGGTAAAAGAACTCAAGATTTTACACACACAGATGCCCAACGTATATGGCAAAGTATAGCTAAAGACTGTAACTCTATACCAGGCGCTAGAAAACACTGGAGGCAATGGAAAAAAGTATATATATGATTTTTTTAAGTAAATTTGTAGCCCGGATATTATTTTAAGTATATCAAATTAATTTAGAACTTTTCTTGGTAACTAGCTGGTGTCCATACTATCATTTGGCTAAGCTCATTTTTTTTAACAAGAAACCTTCGCAGATATGGATTGAGTCATCAAAGTTTCTTCATAATCAGATTGAGAAATTTGCAATATTAAAAGGACAAACATATATTTATCATAAATCATATATACCATACCTAATTTCAGACTTGGCAGGATATGAGATCAAAGTATGCAAAGCGACGGTTATCTTCAAATGGTGAACCATCCATAAGTGTGATGCTAACACCAGAAGAACGAGAAGTATTATTTGGTGGTAAATTGGATGATGACTACACAGAAATAACTGAATTTGTACCATTAAATGATAACCAGGAGATCTTTCATGACGAAAATGTCTCAGCTGGGTCTGTAAGTGATCCACCATCTCCACCAGAAGAAAAAGTTTTTACTCTAGAACCACAACAACAACAATCAAAAATTAAATCAAAGTATGATTTAAAAAGTAAATGTGACAATGACAAATCCGAACATTCATATAATTGTAATTTAAATTGTGACTTGATGATTGCTAATGAGCAAAAAAAAATTAAATTAAAGGAGGACTATATGAACTTCAAAAAAGATTATCTAAAACAAAAATTAAAGCTACTTAAAGAGCAAACAGATGCTTTAAAATCCATTGCTAGAGAGATCTGTAAATAATGTGTTCAAAATATATTAGATATATAAGCTCAATATATTTAAAAATAAATGATTTAAAGAAACTTTGATATTTCTGTTATTTTACAGATACATAATTTTGTTAAGTAATTAATTCATTTTCTACCTAGTCTAACATGTTTAAGTTATAATTTTTATATTAAACATTATAATTATACTTCTTGTAATATTCTACCATTAAAATGGTGAAAGAATAATATATTAAATAGCCTTCCAGCTTCGTTCTATAAATTTTGGATGTACGAAACCCTAAATAGGTCCATTACGCATCATTAATAGTGAGTTTTACGTTATGGTGTCGATAACATTGACTACCTCGAAATAAACCTCAACTTCCAATACATTTTTAAACAATAATACACCGATACCGTAAAACAAAAGATTTCGATTGTTTTCTAAAATATGGCAACTATAGTATTTCTGTCAATTGGTCAATTCTTTTTGTCAAACTATGTGGTATGTGATAACTTGCAAAGTGACAGCAATTTTTAGAAAGTGTCTATTTTTTCTTTAGAAATTAAGAATTGCGTCTATCTTCTACGTACATAAATAATTTATTAAATTGTTCCCGTCAAACTAATTACTAGGTGTCATTCTATTTAGCTAATATATTTGGATTTCACTGTCTAATTCTATATGTATTGTAATAAAAATACATTACTAATATGAGTTAAACCTTTTACTTATAGCTATGTATCACAAGGACTATAGCAATTTTGTTCGCCAAACATTCGATGACATAGAAAAACCAGTATATTCAGCTTTTCCTAATTTAAGTGGTAAAGATGCTAAGAAGCTATATCTAGAAGAGATTGAAAATGTAAAAGACTTTACCCCAACTAGAAATGAAAATTATATCAAAATAGACCAAAAACGTGCCAAACTTCGTATATCGAAGATTAATATCAATATAAATGATAAAGAATTGTTTCAAAGAGTGCAAAACAATGATATAGAATCAGTGAGATATGTTCTAGATAATTGCCCTGATAAGATAAATATTGTTGATGACTTTGGTTGGAATATGCTTATGATAGCATGTCAAGCGAATTCTATCGATATTGTGAAAGAACTATTGAAACGAGGTATTAATACATCAGTAAGAGATAAAGCTGGCAACTCGGCCCAAAGTTTAGTAATAAAAAATAAAAATAAAGTACTTGCCGATATACTATTAAGCTTTAAAGAACACGAAAATATACAAAGCAATACATTAAAAGTAGCCAAAGTTAAATTTAAAGAAGAATATAAATGTGAAGTTTGCGACAGTATTATTTTTCCTGATAAGGTAGAGCATTTATCGTCAACATTACATAATATAAATGCAAGTAAAGGAAAAAAAATACCATCTAAATATGTCATACCTGAAACAAATAAGGGATACCAAATCATGTTAAAAGAAGGTTGGGATAAAGAAGTAGGACTAGGTCCAAGAGGTACTGGGGCTAAGTATCCAATCAAAGCAATTATGAAGAAAGATAGGACAGGGTTTGGTTTAAAAAAAAAAGAAAATTGTACAATTAAGGAAACACCCAAAAACATCAACAAAAAGTTTTTAGCAAGAGAAAAATATAAGAGTAAAGTAATGGAAATCAATTTCCGAAGAGAATTCTATTAGATGAACTGTAACAAATTTAGATGATTGTAAATATGTATTCCATTTTGTAATTTTTATATTACAATTGTGTTGTCTGAATTTGTGTTTTCCTATTCCCATGTGATAAGTGTTTCCATCACTGTGAGTCAGGGCAATTATGACTTCTGCTTTATTATAACATTTTCTTAGGAATCATTAGTATATACATAATAATAACACTATGCATAAAGTGTTATGTTTTGTTGAGGAAATATAAGTTAATATGGATTTATAACAAAGAGCTTGCATATTTACCTTGATTCAGATTTAAAGAAATAACAATCAAATATTCTGTAATGATTTACTTAAGGAAAATAACAACTAAAACCAAAATTAAAGTTTTATTTATAAAGGCACTGATAACATTTTACTATTGGCTGGAAGAACTAAACATGATACCAATTTACAGTAAATTATATTAAAAAATACATTTAATAAAAAAGTTATATTTTATCTTGTGTGCTTTGTTGAAAAAAAAACAAATTGTCAGAATATTTAAAACAAGTAAAGTTATATAAATATGAGGTACTATTAGGTAATAGATTTTTACAATTTTTCTTATCTACTATATTGTACAAATTTCTAACTAGTCTACAGTCTGTTATCACAGGTTAGGTGCTACCCAGTCGAGGAATTTGACAGCCAATTCAAATCCAACAAAGCAAGCAGCATTTGCAGGGAAAGCCCTAATCATTACGGGAGCTACTCCTTTATACAGAGCTGTAGGCCCTTCTTTCTCCATTAGTTGTTTAAACACATCCCTCATTCCATTAGGATATGTTCCCTCTGGAGCTGTCTGTAACCTGCTCTTTAACACATCAGCCGGCATGCCCACTAGCCAGTTAGCTATACCAGCACAACCCCCGGCAACTACTGTTGCTAACATCTTTAACTTGGCACTTGCATCTTCAGGAACTAGGACCTCCTTCACCCATTCATAGGTCATGAAATACATGCCACTTGCAGGCACATCCCTCAATATTGTAGCAACACTTCCTTTGTAAATACTTCTGATCCCACCCTCTGCATATAACTGTCTGGCACAGTCCAGCATGCCGCTATACTTCTGTGGTCCACTGCCACCTTGTTGAATTTGAAGTAGGCATTTAATCCTTTCTCCTGGAGCCATAATGGATGTTGTAAATATACCAGAGAAAGCGCCTGCCGCAAACAGCTCTGTTTTTGTTAAGACTTGCTCTTCATCGGACTTAATTAACTTTTTTCCTAGTCCAAAACCAAAGAAACTAATTGCGAAAATAGGCGCTACTCCTGTTAAAGGTGCTGACATACCTTTGTACAGTCCTTTAAATCCTTCTTTATGGACGGTTTTTTTGAAACAATCTACAGTGCCAGCATACAAGGCCGTTTCGCCAGGTTTAGGCAAGGGCATAGTTTGTAATCTTACTTTAATAGTGTCCATAGGATGGCCTGCCAGAACGGTGCACACACCACCGAAACCACCACTTAAAAAGTATTTTATAGGGCTACTCTTTTCAGACATTTTGCTCCAGTATATAAAACTGATTTAAAAGTGAAAGTACTTATATTGCTGTATAATGTTATTGAGAAACTTGTTCTAACTTCCAAGTTTTTAAAATTCACATGTCAAAGTCCATAAGTTAAAAAAAAATAATAATATCTTGTCATTGTCAAGTTGATATTTGACAAAACGTACCATAACTTGGCAGGTGTCAAGTGATAAGTAAGTGTCCAATAAATGGATATAAATTCAAAATACTTAAATACTGTAATAAATAAAAGTCTAAAACAACCTTGATTTAATAGTCATTGTTGCTATTTAGATCTGTGCCATATTTTTCGTACTAATTATTGCTGAACTTGCAGCATGTTTCTTTAACAGAAATAAATAAAGACTTTGTTTTCATGAAAAAAATAATGGCATGTAGCAAAGAAGAAATAGAAAGGAAACGCTTAGCTGCTTTACAAAAAATAAAAAGTCGGCTCCCCCAGTCACAGCCAAATGGTCCCTTAACAGCAGGAGCTTCTTTTTCAAGTGAAAAATCTCGTATTGGTCCAGTTAAAGACGTATCGTTTATTCATAAATTTCATCCATATGCAAGAAACCAACGAAGCTTACAATCGGAACATTCTGCTCCTGTAACTAAAGTTGTTAGTGGAACAATATATTTAGTAAGCGAAGATAGGTTTGAAGTAAATCCATCAGAATTCTGCACACCACTCATAGAAGTTTTTAAAGCTATACAATCTAAAAGTTATGGTATGTTATGAACATTTTTAGTCTATTAAATAATTAAATTAATAAATATCAAAAAATATAAAATCAGTAGGGAAATGCTTAATAATATTTAATTTTCAGATGCTAAAACAAAATTATGGAACTTTTCTATTCAAGATTATGATGAGTTGATATCAAAAATTTCTCCTCTTGCTCCTCATATAGTTTTAGGGCCTCTACCTCCTTATGTATTGAAGGTATATTATCATAACAAAAGACATTTCATAGTCTGTAATAATTATTACAGAAAAGTTTTTAAGGTTTCTGAAGTTTTCTGGTATTTCTTAATGAAATATGAGAATTGATTAACACTACAACAGAATTGATTAAGATTAACAATATAAGTATAATGTATAAAGTTACAATAAGTATAACATGAAGTTTTGTTTTTTTTTTGTAATCTATGCTATTTTAAATGAATTGCCTTACAGATTTTGAGAGAGAAACCAGTGGACATAAACTCTGTGGATTTATCTCCTATAGAGGTGACTCTACGCAATAAACTATTGCCTTTCCAAGAAGAAGGTGTAAGGTATATTTCAATTAGTTTAAGTAAACAAAAAATTATCAAATATCAATAAACTGTATGATCATAATATATGAACTGATATTATGTGAGGTACTTAATTGTATATATTGTATGTATTCACTCCAAAAATTGTTTGCAATGTATACAGTAGTGGACAATTGATACAAAAAAAAACAATTATTTAATTAAGAACTGTGTTGTTGCCTATTCAAATGTTGAATTAGTAGTTTTCATTTTAATTTTATTTTAGTTTGATTTTTTCCTGGACTTTTTTGAGCCTAGTCGCTATAGTTCTGATTTCTGAGAGCAAAAGTCGCGAATTAGTAGTTCATAGTTTTTAAATTACTTAATATTCGTTTGAAAAACCAGTGAGTAAAAAAATAATTAAGGTTAAATATGGTGTTCCTAAGTTGTTGTGTTTGACTGTAAAAATTAAATATATCATGACAAAACAATAACTCCTTGTTTTACAAGATGTTATTTAAATTCCAGATTTGGTATATCTCGGCGCGGGCGATGTATGATAGCAGATGATATGGGTCTTGGAAAGACATTCCAAGCGCTAGCAATTGCCAGTTTCTATAGACATAATTGGCCACTCCTTATTGTTACTACATCTTCTATGAGGTAAGACTCTATTTTTTGTTGTGTCGTCTAGTTTTACCAACTATTTTTTAAGCTATACTTTAAAAGTTTATTGAAAAGAAAGGTTTATATGTGTAATTCAATAATGTTTTATGAACATTTATTCAATTATGACAAACATCTTATTCCTTTGAAATATAAAAAATGATGTATGAATTTGTTCATCTTTATTAGGATTTAACCTAAGGCAGAGGGCAAAAAAGCTGGGCATTTTGTAACTTTAGAAGTTTGTCTTATATTATTCTTGTAGAAACAGTGGTTCAGTGAAAAAAAAAGCAAAGTATCAAGAAATAACTAATTTAATTTAATTTAATTATACCAAATATTTATCTAATTCCACAATTTTTAGAGAAACATGGCAAAGCAAAATTCATGAATTACTACCATCAGTGGCCATGATGAATATAGTTACACTCTCAACTGGGAAAGATGCACAATTAGTTGCAGACAGACAGGTCTGTATAACTACTTTTTTTATTATAACAATAGACATCTTTTGAAAAAAGGGAACTTGAGATGTTTCTATGACATCTATATTACAGATATTTTAAAGGTCTAAGAGTTAGAAATATGATGTATGTATGCATGTAAAGTATACATAAATTAACTTCTGGAAATTTCTTATAAGTATTATAAACAAGGGCTAAATATTATATTATGATAAACAAATAATGAAGCAACAAAAAAGTATTAATAAAATACATTTAAATGATACGCGTATTTGCTATAACATTTGAAGAAAGAAATAAGTATTATATACTATTAGATATAAAATAACTTTCAGATAACGTTTTTCTTGAATTATCTGCAATTAATAATATAATTCAATATAATTTTTTTTTCAGACAGAAATTGTTATAGTCAGTTACAAAATAACGACGATGCACACAGAACTTCTTAAAAACAAGAAATTCGGTGTTGTTATCATTGTAAGCATTATTTTCTATTATATACATCAATTATCTTGAGCTTTAAGAAATTATAATTAACATAGTATAGATGTTCTCAATTTTATCTATCAGCTATCAGTTAGTGTATTAAGAAATATTACTATTATACTTTCACATAATTTCACCTTGAAGATCGAGACTCAATTTTCCTATGGATTCTAACGAAAACCGTGATCGCATCATATTTATTAATTTAAGTATTGTTGACAACGGCTGACATACACAAAATTGCAATCGCAAGCTAGCAAAATTCGTTTATTTAATAGTTAACATTATACAGGATGAATCGCATAACCTGAAGTCTCATAAAGCACAGTGCACAGTCGCGCTAGTTTCAATAGCACGGCAAAGTCCACGTGTGATTTTACTCAGTGGTACTCCGGCCCTGAGCCGCCCTTCTGAGCTTTACACGCAACTAGCCCTCATCGAGCCAAAACTTTTCACCTCTTACACGGAGTACGGTGAGACTTTGCTCCTCATTATAACATTTTCCAAAACTTAAAATTCGAATAATGACATATACAGTGTCTGGCCATAAATATTTACATCGACCTTTGGAAATATAGCTAGCTTTAGTTATGCAGAGCGTTATCCCTGCCGTGTACGACATATATGATGATTTTCCAGTTGTATATAAATTGCTGTTTCGGGGGAATGCTCTACAAAGTCGAAACTAGCTGAATATCTCGTTCCAAAGATGTATGTGTAATATTTATCGTCGGCTATTATAATATCTAGGCTAGACATTACAAACTAATCAAAGTGGCCCTGGATATGTGAGAAATCTATGCAAGTGAATAATAATAAAGTCACGACACCTAACTTTTATTTTAAAATGTGATTAAAATCAAGTTTTTTTTTAATGACTTGCGCGTTTTTAGCCTACTGGCTATTAAAATTAACCGGGCGTTATCAAATTAAGCATTGTCAAACGTTTATACGAGTATAGATGAAATTATGTATAAAACTAAAATTTAAACTGAACTTTCACGAAAATAAATATATTTGTTTAAAAAGTGATTGTTTAGTGTAGATTGATTACAAGGTATTTTAATTTTAAAAAATCTTTGTTACCAGGTATTTTTTAACATTCAATCCAAGTACGCACCTTCGAATATGTGCGTGCTTGTATTTATAAAACTAAGTAAAGGAAAACCTATAGAGTGATAAAAACCTTTGGATCCTTAAGTTCTCAATTATTATACTAATTGCAATTTATCTAAAACTTCTGTTTTAATAATACACGCGATAAGTTATCTCTAACTAGTTGCTGAAATTAAAATATAATTTTTCAGGTAAAAGATATTGTGCTGGGAAACAAACCCACTTCGGCTGGGACATGTCGGGGCAATCCAATTTATCTGAACTGCAGATTATATTACAAAAGAGATTTTTGATACGACGGACAAAAGAACAAGTTCTCATAGAACTAGAAGAGAAAACCAGGTGTTTAAATTAGGGCAGATTGACCAATAGACCGATTTTATTAAAATTAGCTAAATGCTATTAAATGATACAAATTCAAAGTGTATATAGAATTATTCCAATTATAATGTCTTTTGAACACTGTTTTCTAGGTTAAGAAAACAGTCGTATGCATTAAATGTATATTCAGAAATGTTATACTTATCTCTTGGAATTTAGAATGTTACCATTGATTATTAGAATATACATCCTTCTTCTAGTAATCTAGTTGATCGAAGGTAAACCAAAAACTTGAATTTTGGTTTATCTTTGATTGCATGTTATTTAAAGCTTTAACCTTAGTTATATTTTGATTTTGTAGTTTGTTAAGTCATAAAGATTTTAATGCATTTTATCATTTTAGAGAATCAATATTATTGGATGAAACTTTGCTTGAATTCAGTAAAGAAGAGAAGCAAGGGCTTAGCCAAATGGCCGAGGTTTACAAAAAGAGCAAGTCTGCAGAAAGGCATGCCGCTTTGGTAACATTTTTCAGCGAATCTGCGAAAATCAAAATACCTGCGATTTGGTAACTATAATTTTTTGTTTGTCTGTTTCGTATAATCACTGAAACGGCAGGCCCAATTTCGATAGGATTTTCATCGGCAACTAGCTGAAAAACATATAGACATTGCTATATAAAAGCTGCTTTGAATTTTTTTGTAAAGAAGCTGGTAGATTATAGACGTTCGGGAAACTATGCTTTAGATCAATTGGTCTATCACAAATAACAAAAAATGTTGTTCCAGTAAGTACTTAAAGCAGCTCCTGAAAGAGTTTGATGGGAAGTTCTTGGTCTTTGCACATCACAGGAACGTCATAGATGCAATTTGCTCGACTCTGGACGAGGCTGGCGTGCACTATATCTGCATTGTGGGCGCCACGCCCGCGCATACTAGAGCCGTAAGTTTTAATACATTCACGTAAAACGTAAAAAAATAATACATATAAAACCTAATTGATTTGTTGTTTATAAAAAAATCTTATTCATTCGTTTTGTTACAGGATCTAGTAGACACGTTTCAGTTCACACCGAGCTGTAGATGCGGAGTACTGTCCATCACCGCAGCAGGTGCTGGTCTCACCCTCACGGCGGCTGACCTTGTCATTTTCGCAGAGCTACATTGGAACCCTGGGGTGATGACTTGTTTTCTTTATATTATAAGAGGGCAAATAGGTATACGACTCATCTGATAGTAGGTGATTACCGTCGCCCATAGACATCGACAATACCAGTATTGGAGATGTGTTGGCGGCCTTAGAAAATTTATAAGCCGCGTGTGATTGACACTAAATAATTTAGAAGTTCAATTTTTAATGCGCTTTTTTATATCAAGTACAATATATAAGTCAACACAAAAGTTCTTAAGTCTTAAAAAATTCACACCAATACCTATAACTTAACAGCAATAAATCAAGTAAGTAGTAATTAAAACTCTGAATCAAATATGCTTAAAGGGCAAATGCCGGTGATTGGGAATGTTCCAGATTATACTCAGGCGCAGAGTTTATTATACACCCTATTGGGTGTATAATATACTCTAGTATTCCTCAGTAGATCTTAAAAATGATAGATAAAAACTATTATGATCTTCATTACAGCCGCTTTTATGTGAAAAATTTGCATAAAAATCATGCATGCATTTAGGAAATATAATGCCATAGACAACAGCGCTTAACTTATATTGTCTGAGAATGAGGAAAACTACTTTGATGTCGTAACAGATATTAAGTCAAGCGGAGTCACGTGCACATCGAATTGGACGGCGAGGTGGTGTCTGTGCGCGCTACTTGCTCGCGCGTGGTACAGCCGACGACCACATCTGGCCGATGTTACAGGACAAACTTAATGTAACTATGTATCCTTATATTACGTCTGGCTGGGCCGAACTCTTCTATATATCAGTTATTCCTAGAAAAACGAAGGTTCAATGTATATATGAAATATACCTTAGACACCTAACATAATCATTTCATAAGACATTTTAGACTTATTTATTTCATAAATATTCAGTTCTTGACAAATTGATATCGATATACGCAATTTATGACACGAATACTATTTAAAAATAAATTCTTCTCATTCTGTTAGTTTTAAAAACAAGATACAAACAAAAGATACTAAACTTTAAATAAATTATTGATGTTAGGTTTTATTTGAAGAAAAGTTTCAACTATGGTGTATTATATAAATATATTTTGGTAGGTTCTCAACAACGTTGGTCTAAGTAAAGACAATTTTGGAGACACGACAATGAAGCATCAGGTGAGGAAATAAGTTGACTACTTCTAAAACTGTTTATTATTGAAACGTTCATAGATTCTAAAATAGCTAATATTTTGTTATTAACATTTTCACCTTTCCTTAAAATTATTTATATCCAAATATTTAAGAAATGCCGGAATTGCAAAGTTTTTGCAGATTGATTAAAAACACATATATTGTAATATATATATATATATATATATATATACGATCTTTTGCCTAACCACCAGTTAAACAGCTTCTTAATTGCACTTTAACTTTTCAGGAAAGTAAAAATAATATTTCCCAATATCTTTCTCCAATACCTCTTAGAAACAAAAATAATTATATCCCGGGAACGAATATTCGTAAGAACATCTTATATGAAAGCTCTCAAGTGTGTCAGACAGATGAACGTGAAAACAGTATAGACCTTTTCCTACAGGATGTGGAAGGAGATGAATTATTGGCTAATTTGGATTTATGACAGAAGCATATTGGAAGAAAATTATATTTGTTATTAAAGTACAAGATATGCAAGAAAATAACGCAATTATAAACTACACTAGATCTCATAATAATCCTAACGATTTTGATGATGGACCTTACAGGAATCTTTTTGGCATATGGCTCTTTTACTAACGTCCAAATCAATTCTACCACGATTTATTAACGAATAGTTTGTTTAATGTTGATTGATTCTCTTTCGTAAATAAAGAACTATTCATGTAAAAAAATAAAATATAGTGGACATTTTTCTTTTATTATCAGATAATAAGTATTCTATTGCTATTTTTCCAAATGTTCCATATTCAAAGTAATTATGATATTAAAATATTTTAATATCATAATAATGATAAAGAAGACTCGAGCGAAATATTGTTTATTTGCATAACAAAAATGATAATATTCAGTATTTTTATCTCTGACACATTTTCATTAAAGATAAGTTATGTTCCGTGAAGTTCTTTGGTCCGACATGTGATGCCCACAATTTATCGAATTAGAAATAGCAAGTATTACAAAATAGACGCTTAAAGTATAAAATTACTGAATGTGTGGTATAAATTTAAGTAAAACATGCTTATGTGTCTCAGGTTTTTTTAGAACAACTTATGCATTACAGGGGCCACCATGGACGACAGATAACTCTTTGCCTACACATTCCATTAAGCATTCGTTAGCATAGGTCACTCCATTAGACGCGCAGACTGGATTGCGATCCCTTCCGCAGGTACACGACGAAACCGATGGATCAGTCTCCCCAATGTACACTGGCTTTGCTTCACATTCTCCCTCGTGCAAGAGGTCTAGACTCTGACTGTTGTCTTTGGCGCAATTCAACAAACAAGGGTTCGAGTACGTTAAACCATTGGTACCGCATACAGGATTTATATCGGCCGTGCACAAACATATCGGTCCAGGAGCAATATTAATGTCTTCTCTTTTAACTTTGCATGCTCCCCTGTGTTTAACTTCAACACCAGATCTTTTCTTTTCACATTTTAAAGCACATTCGTTAGAATAAGTTTGGCCATCGGTTCCACAAATTGGACTGAATTCATATGTGCACACGCAAGGTACGCTAGCTCTCTTGGTTCTGCATGGACCCCGATGAGCAACGTGCAGATTGGGGTCGTTTTCGCAATTTAAAATGCATTCATTGGAATAGGTCTCTCCGTTTGTGCCGCAAACTGGGTCAATATTTGCGGGACACGCACAAATAAGATATGCTCTCTTGGCTCGTGTTGATTCGCATGGGGCCTGTCGTTGGAGAGTAATACTAGAGTCCTCGGATGCTGCGCATTTGAGAAGACATTCGTTGCTGTAAGTTTTACCGTCCGAACCACAAACTGGCTTAAACCTCCTCGTACAGACGCATGTTGGTAGTGCGAAAGTAACTGACACGCAGCCCGCTACAAGCAGAAGTACACCTGAAAAAACAATTATGTATAAATAAATGCATTTACAATAATTTTCTCATTTTAAAAAGTATCTTCTATCAAGGATCTAAATAGCCAGAACGTGACTGTACGGTTCTCTTATCATAATAGATCTAAATTAAATAGATGTCTATTAATTATTCACTAAGCTATAGAGAAACAATTCAAAGCGACTACTTTTAAATACGCCTAGTTTGTTTTAATTTATGACCGGCAAACGATTTATTCAAGTCTTAGATACAACTTTTAATTGTCATATAGAAAGGATTGTAGATAAATGTAGGTAGTTTTTAAAACAACAATATTTTCGGTAGTTAACCTTCAATTAGAAAAAATATTTGAGATATTTTTGTTTATTCAAAAATTTCCATATTACTTAGATGACAAATACTTATTAAATTATTAAAATACCTTTTCAATTAGCTGTTAGACTATGTTTATCGCGTATACTAAATTAACCTTTCTTGTGGTATTCGCTTTTTATTTCATTTTTTACAATATAGAAGTGTTTTAATAATTGTACCTAGCGATTTTCCTGTTCGCATCAGGTTTTAAATGAGATTACTCGTAGATATGTAATTTGTTTAACGACTTGTCTGTATGCTGTAGTCGCGCAAATATTATTTCATTAAACATAACACAATTTAAAAACCGCTTCACCTTGAAGGAATACATAGGACAGAGGGCTTAATAAACGCCATATACGTTAACAACCAATGGCTCTATTTATACACATTATAAACCCAAAACTGTTGTTTAATAATGATATTAATAAGAGCTGAAATTGTCATTTACCATGATTTTATAAGCTATAAATATATAGCTTGTTGCAAGAAACCGTCAAATGTGTACTTTAACAAAAGCCTGTTTTAGAGATTTATATTATTAAATATAAAGCTTAATTTCAATAATAGGTATATGTTTATAAATAATATGTATTTACAATTAGTATGTCTGTATTAATATTTTTGCCGGAAATACAAAATTTGACGAAAATTAATAGACCACACAAATGTGGATTTAAGGTTTTTGACTCACTGATTTAAATTCGTGAAACTTTACGTTTCTGTTGGTGCCACAAATAATGAATAGATTATACGGCAGGCTCCTTCTTGCAATAGTCGAAGTAAATACTCTATGTGACTAACAATATGTACATTAAAATATTATATCGCGAATGCTATTAAAAGTTTAAGTGCAACTAACAATAGACTCATTTGAATGAAAATATTGTTCTGTGTAGTGTTCTCATGATGACGTTAAACCAATTTTTCAAATCCAAAACTGTAAAAGAATCTCAATTATTTTTTAAATAATTAAAATAGTCAAGGAATAATTTTTATTTTAAAAATATTAACTCTACCTAAGTAAAAATTTGCTAAAGTTGCATAAATTTGAAACATTTGCAAGAATAATCTATTACGTTGTTAAGGAGGATATAAGGTTCTCTTTTAATCTATTTGTAAGGATTATATTTTTTCTTAAATGTTATGATTTTACAAAAGTTAAAATGTATATAACAACTTTTTGTCAATTTTTTGTGATAAAATAAATGACAATATTATAAAATGGCCTTGAATTATATATAATTATTTGTATATATATATATAAGTAAAGGTCTTGACCTTTACAATTTGTTTATATATTGTTATCATTAATGGCAGGTCCGTTACTAAACTATTTATACCTATAATATAATAATTAAACTAAGTTAACTGCTTCTTTAAAATGAAATATATTTTGAAGTTTTTTATTCACCTTACAAATTCGTCTAGAATAAAAATCCCTCTGCAACTCTGATCTCTGATGCATGTCTGATCAAAGAATAGAAAGCTGATTATTAACTGGTACTATATTGTATTAGAGGAAGGGCTCTTCATTTCAATTACAAAGGAACTTTGGTAAATTATATGTTCGTATTAGCTAGGGTTCGTAACAATTAATTATTTTGGTTTATAAATTAAACATTTATTGAAATATTCATAAGTACCTTAATAACACGCGAGCTGCTTAATAGATGTTTAGAGAAATTGAATTAAAAACATATTTTTTAATGAGTCATAATTTCTATTTTTGTCAATATAACGAAAACACAAAAAAATTCATAGGTAACTTGATTTAAAAAAAAACATGCATATATATTGTTGGGTATAACAAACATACAAAAGATACCTCGGTAGAACCTGTTGGTTAATAGTAATTATTAATAAACTCACCAATCTGGTATCCCATTTTTAAAGTCAATAGGACGTTACTTCAACGACACCTAGCTTTTGACTGATGCATATCAGCATCTCTGTTCGTTTATATAGTTAACAATTATATGTTCGCGAACTGGATATTAGTAAATCCCCAATGAACGCGTCAGACGCTAAAGTGATGTTATTGCAAGAATACATTACGAGGAATTGTTTTTATGCCGGTGGACAATGTTAAATTCAATGTAAAGCTCGCAATGAGCTAAGATTAGTCACTTAGCATTAAGTATTAGGTGTAAAAGTTAGAAGCAAAGCAGTTATAAGTTACTATTATATATTTAATATTAATAAAATTAATTCGATAAATTACAATTATACGTATCTTTAAGGCTTAATCCGGAAGACCGTTAATGCGTTGTCCATATGCTAAATCATCGCCAGGGTTATATACTTCGGAAGGGATTTTGTTTTTCTGCATGGCATATATCATTCAATGATGATTTCAGATTTAAAAAGCATTTCCAAGTTTTTATTATAATAAAATAATATAAATAAACAAAAAAAGCAATTTAGAAGTGTAAATTTGTATAAAGTATTTATATTATATTTATTATGACCTAATGATCATATGACATAAGTTCGTAAAAACAATATTTTTGTGTCAGAGATGGTCACTAAATGTTGATCACGCTAGTATCAATACTATTATAAATATAATTTATTTAAAAAATATTTGCTGTGACTCTTTAGAAATTAAAATAGATACAAGATATTTTTTACGTTTAATATACAATTGTCATTAATTTTCTGAATATATTTACTATTAAAAACAATATTAGTTTCGTAGGAATGGCAAATTACTGATAAAAAGTCCATTGCCTCACCAATTTCTTATTGGTTTAGAGATAACCTTATATTTAAAGTTAAATTTTATACTCATTGTAGTCATTAATTATGGATGGTCCTTGAAAGTATTTCGTAGAACTAGATATAACATCAATATTATTCAAAAAGATATAAGCTTCGGTTCTTTCCTTAAAATTTTGAAGCACTTAGCCCCATGTAATGGTGCTTGTCGTTTTGTGTGACAAGTAGGTAATAAGGTATAAACATTTTGAATGGAATTGAAATCTAGTATGAGTCATTCTTAAGAATATAAAAAGAAATATTTTTGGTATTTATTCTACTTTTATAACATTGGTACCCACATCAATGTTATTAGTCTAGGTAAAAATACTGAAATAAATACATTTTTATGGTCACTAGTCAGATTATTGATCAGCATTCAGATTGTTAAGACAACGTCACTTACGTCTCTAATTTATTACGTAGTTTATTTAGTCCGGGAAGTTTATATAGTTTTGATTATAATGTTCAGCAGTAGGCACGTCTAAGAATAGGGCTTGTATTTAACACATAAGAAAATAATAGGTTAGCGAAACGGCCTCACTCATGAGTTTGTTTCATTCAAAACTGCATTTTTACGGTCAAAAAGTTGAACTCGTGTTGGTACTAATATATGAACCTAATTCTGTAATTTGTATAGATATCATATGAATGAATTAAATTGTATGTGGTACTTACTAACACACAATTTATGAGGGATTTGTTTGTCTAACTGTTTAACATAACGAGTAGCTTTGGCTACATTTATCTTATGTTAGTATATATATTCTCTTCAATAATTAAATACAAAGGTAACCCATCATGACATTTCTTAAAAAAGGAGATTGTTTCATCTTTCCAGTACAAAAACAAAAAACTTAATAAAAAATATTATTATACATATATATAAAATAAAGTCTATCTTTGTGACAGCGAAAATTAATGACCATGTCAAGTAAATACTTAATCTTGTTAAAACCTGGGTAAACCCCTATGAATATAATTGAAGTGTATAATTATGTTAAATTTTTCAAAATCCATTAAATATGATGCTCATATTCAAAGGATATACGAGTATGTCCCTCTTCTATTAATATTATTTAATTTTTATCTACAATCCTGTTTTCAAATAAGCAGCGGCTTAAGGGGCTACACAAGACCAGGGCTCCCCCCACTTAAGAAGCCTGCGCCTTTGAATAACATAATCAATTAGAAGAAGTAATTACTACCAAACATCTATCATGCGAAGATTCGGAATGACTATGTAAGACTGCCCCTATATATTAGATGTTGCCTTTTAAAACACAATTTCGTTTAGTTTTAAATAAATAGATTTTGAGTCAAAACAAGATGCCTAAAATAGAGTCGAATATCCGCCATCGCAGGCAGATCGTATCATAGAGAAATTATATACGAGTACGAATATGAATAATTATTTTTTTATCATTTCTAGAAAAGATTACGTTTTGCAAATATATAAAGAAAAATAAGCTTTCCTAACTGTTTATTTTTTATTTTAACAATGAAAATTTAATTTGTAATATTCGATATGAATGTTTCTTAAGTTTATAAGGGACCTTAATCTTTCATTTTGTTATGTCAGTATTAAACTGATTGTGACAGATTAATTCAATACCTGGAACTAATACTATTTAGTTGTATTGTAGTACAATTAATGAAAACTTATTTGTAAACTTTAATCATGTTACAATTCTTACTTACACTGCAGTAATTTAAAATTTAATGAAAATTATGTGTAACTCCCTAGACTTGGTTCTAAGGAATTGATAAGATAACTATTAACTACGTTTCCCACTACACTCTCGAGGAGTTTAAATATGGCACGCCTAGGAGGAAAAAGCGATAAAATTCGTTAGGGGGTTTTTTTAATTATTGGGGTTTAACTCATATTCGTAGCAATTTGCTAACTTGATAACTGCCTTAGAGAAAACCATATACATACATGCCTTATTGCAGTTTGTGTTTCTTTATAGATGGAAAAATTAATAAAATATATGAGGTTCGGTTATAATATTGATCTATAAGTATAATTTGTATCTACATAAAAAAAAGCTGAAAAACGAAAATGAATAATGAGTTGAATAAATGTTAATTGAACATAAAGTTGTAGCTAAATCTAGTTTCTTGTTTATGTTTATGATAAATATATTGCATATTTCTAAAACATAAACATTGCATAAAATACAGAGCCAACAATTAATCATAATTTGTATCTGATAGTAACTTGTTACATGTTCTCACGGCCATGGACAAAACCCATTTTATGAGTACCTAACAAACAAGCAAGGAAGCCTTTTAGTTGTATTGTTTGAAACTTTATTCGAGAAATTCAAGCATTCAATTTCTATACTATTCAATTAACCTGAATAAAGAAATATGCCTATCTCATTCTCTACTAGCGGAATATTGAAATCGTATATGTATTTTATTAAAGTATTATCCACTATTAACGGCTAGTTCAATTGATGTTTTTCTTTTTAGAATTATGTCAATTAAGTATTTTTAAGAATTAGCAAGTGTAATTTATCTTTCTGTAACCACTGCGATGATAAATATTTTTATCTGAACCAAGAAGTACACACAGTTGAAGGAATTTTGAAAGGCAGAAATTAATGATTACTCAATAGTAGCATCACGTCCGCACTATTACAGGGAAAGAATATTAATAATTATTGCGACGTATAAAATGTTTCTTAAATAAAAAGTCCCTGTATACATTTTCAGTTAGGTTTGTTGACACTCATGAGTTATCTACCTCCATACTGTTGATGCGACTTTTTGATGAGTAACAGATAATAAATAGTGTTTAGGCGAATTGATTTCGTTTAACGAGTAAGTCAAATTCGGAATCCCAATTTTGGATAAATAGACTTAAGTTACATATAGCTATATTATAATGTAAAAAAAACATTATTGTATTTAGCGAAATAATATCCTTTATAATATTGTAATAATTTGATAATTCAATGTGAATAGGTATATTATGGAGTCCGGGATAGACGAGTCACAATGTGTTCGAGGTGGTTATAGTGGATTATATGCGACAGTGCATAAAAGTTTTATATCTTGGTCACAAATAATGAGTTGTTAAAGTATCCTCTGCAGGACGTAGCTGGCAAGCGATCTCTGTTATTCACTAACCATTGTTGGAGATTTTTATATATCATATAAAAAATCAATTTATTAGGTATAAATAATAAAGCGGCGGCTCGATATGATTTTGAATCCTATTATTGTGTTGTTTTATAACTCTTAAACCAAATTTTTTATCATAGTTCATACCGTAGTAGGTACGTTTAATCTTTTTTAACATTAAGTTAACATCCTTGTATCTAAGTAAGGCTTTGTCAATATCGGACGAGTCCTTGTACAGTTAGTCGTAGCAGGTGAAGTCTATTTTCAGTTCAGTGTCCTATGTTGAAAGGACGATCAGTCTATTAACTGTGTGTGCTTTAGAAAATATTATTTCGGGGATAGAGTTTCGTATGTGTGATTATAATGGATGTAATTATCCAAATAGCAGAATCAACACTCACTGACGTTGCTTGACCAATCGGCCCATCAGCATTTTCATTAGCAAACATTTTATGCAACTCGAATTTATTTTAATTATTCTTTTTGAAATTTTAGCTATAAAGAAAATATATTTATTTCAAGCTTTAAAAACTATAGACACTTACTGTGTTGTCTATATACGTTTTATTCAATAGTTGTAGTAATAGTAATAAAAATTATCAGAGAGATAAACATAAATAAAACTTTTACCCCAATTAATCTTTGGAGAAGATCCTATAACATATTTTAAACCATGAGGTAGGTATTTAATATACATAAATACAATTCAAAGGATGTCCTGAAACGGATATACAGATAAAAACAATGGTCTATAAGTGTTGTCAATGAAGTTCGTTCAAGGACCACTTCATTTATTGCAAATTACGTTAACATCTAGGCCAGGTTTACTTTACTTTTATTATCCTTACTTGTATAATCACTTTAAGATAAAACAATTCCAACTATAAAAAGCGGTGGAAGTATCAAATTGATTGCAAACACTGTGCGAATCGGTTCTTATTCTTGCAATGGATACCAAAATTGGTAAGTTGGTCTTTATTTTATTTTGTAAAATCATGTACTAATAATAGTAGTAATAGTAGTTTCTGTTAGGGGATTAAAATTCGTAACTAATAATTTGTCTATGTATTTTGAATATCGCGTAACAGTTAAATGTTGGCAGTTAAAAGCTTTTTAAACTTACGAATTGATGTTAATTAAGATATGAGGCGTCTCCGTTTATTCACCGTTAATTTTGCGAAAGTAACTTTGAATTACCGATGCATATTTCGACTTTGTGTGCTTATAAGCAGGTACCTAAATCTTTAAAACTTTAATAGTATATTAAATATCATGTCTTGCATGGCTAAAGAATCTTTAGTACATTAAAAATGTAATATATTTAAAGTGTTCATTTCGGAATTATTTCAATGCGTTTATTAAAATCACCCAGAAATTATAAGTTATGTGATGTCAAACGAATTGGTACTACTGAAAAATTGTGAAACCGTATAATAGATTTAATTTTGAAAAGTAATTGAACTAGTTTTCATTGTCAAACATCAAATTAAAAATATTACAATCTCAAGTCTCGTTTCATTTTATAGGATGCGCATACCCTCTTAGGCCCTAACATTTTTTATATCTCATATCGACAGACCATTGTTGATTAACTGACATCATCAAATATTAAATGATGTGCTGTCAGCTTATTTATTGCGAGCACTCGGCTAGTTAGACTGCAGAGGGAAGATGTATTACAGCACATCATGACCTTACCATCTAGAAATAAGGACTTAGTTGTATCGTATTATAATATAATACATTTGTAACACAATTTTTATTTGATTTTCAGTGATTCTCCTGTCAATACTGCTCACTTCGTGTGCTTGTTACACCCTGCCATCCTACGATCTATTATCACAATACCCTAAATGCGCTTGCACCAAAATATTTGTGCCTTTGTGTGCTTCCGACGGAAATAGCTTTAACAATATTTGCGAATTTAATTGCTATAAAAAGATTTTCGAAGCATTACATAAAATCCCATTATCTATTGTCAAAGATGAGAGATGTGATGAATAGTATTAAAGGAATGTATAAAATAAGGTACAAAATCCTATATTTTATTTAACGAATTGTTAATGTAATTATTTCAATTTGTTTTAGCGCTGTGACTAGAAAATAAATCACAATTTTATTAATTCAAATAAATAAATTAGTAGGGCAAATACACGGTGTTAGGGGATAGCTCTCGAAAACGAAGACAGATAATAGTACTCATGACTCCTTTAATCATAGTCCGGAAAAGAAATCGATCCTGACTAAAAAAAATCATATTTTTAAAACATTTCATTAGAGTTATTTACGCTCCATCATGTTAGAACAGCTAAATGAAACATAAGTTTCATAAAAAAATCATTAATTTTCTAAAAAAAAAAGAACCAGCAATGAAACATTTTTTTTTTGTATATACTAAATAACTAAAGTACAGTACAAAACAGCTGGACTAACATGATGGAGCGTAAACAATGCTAGTAAAACGTTTAAAAAATATGATTCTTTTTTAGTCACGGTTGGTATTTTTTCCGTACCTACCTTTATAAAAGGTGTCATGACTACTATCATCTGTCTTCGTTTTCGTTATCGGAAGCGGTCACCTAACACTCGATTTATCTATATAATATATCCTCTAGTCTCTACATTTTCTTTTTGAACATGTTTTTAGACTAATGTTGTCTAAAATAAGTATTAATAAATTTCAATATTTTTAATAAGATATTTTCAAGACTTAAATGAACCAGAAGGAAATGAAAAACAAAAATATAAATTTTGTGATTGTTATATAAAATAATGTTAAACGCTTACATATTTTATGAAATAATAGGTATGGCCTTCCGAGATAGAACTTGACTGATATTATGGTATTATTTAATCCAGAAAAATGCTTACATCATGCCAGTTTTATTTTAAATATTCTAATAAGAATAATTTATCGTTTATTTCCAGAACTAATATTTATGTTAATTTGTGTCCTCGCCGCAGACGGTCAAGAATGGGAATGGACTAAAAGTCACTGCTTATGTACTTCAGAATACCAGCCCATCTGCGCCAGTGATATAAAGCGATATACAAATATTTGTATTTTCAACTGTAAAATTAAATATATAAAGACATATTCTTTACCAATGATTTATCAAGTAGACTGTAAGGACTTACCACCTACTTTGTAAAATTAATAAAAAATATAACTCTGTCTTTTGCATTTTATTAATTATTTTCTAGCTTTTTCCTGCAACTTTGCTCGTATTCATGGTAATTTTGTAAACCACTCCTAGGGAATTCATTGAATGTACAGATGTGGTTTTTATTGAATTAAGTATTACATGTGTATATATATATATATATAAATATTGCAATAATGCAGCCCGGCCATCATAGTCAGCAAGTGGTTGGTAATTAATTTGTTTGTATACAATGCAGCCTTCCTTACTTATAATATCTATTTCTATCCTAGTGACATACCCAATGGAGAATTGTAAGTAAAGTATGTTACGTGAAATGGTAGCATATTTAAAATATAGTTGTGGTTGCATGCAAGTATTTTATAATTTTTTTTAAACAGTTACTAAATTTTAAGTCAAGTTTACTTTAGATAGAATAGTGACCCACTCTGTTAATTCATTGCTGAGATTTATACACAAATGCACAAACATTTTAACAATCATTATTGAGGGTTCCATTAACGTGATGAAGTCTCAAGTAAATAGTAGTAATTCTCACATATCTTTCATGAAGAGACAGCAATATGTAACATTAAAATTGAATTAAATATAGAATTTATGTCATCCAATTTGGCATTCTTAGTGGTTCTTAAATATTAATAAAAAAAGGAAAAAAATAATAAGGAAAAGATTAAAATGCAAATTATTTCACTTTAATTTAACATTAATAAATTATCACATACAGTCTTAATATAAGCCACATCCCTTAATGGTTATGATGTAAAAATATAATTAATATTCACATTGTAAAACTATAACTTAGATGGCAATAACTCATTAATTTCAAACCTTTTTCTCAAAAAGTCAACTTTATAATCTTCACTTGGAAGAAAACATTGTAGAAACAAATTTGTAATAAATCCAGTGATACCCCAAATCTTATGTTTACCATACATATATATTGGCAGAATATTATTTTCAAATTCTAAATAAGCATGATTATTCGAGTCACTAAGGGCCGACATTGGTACCATAAATATTTCTTCAACTTCATATGTATTAGGCACTAGAGAACGAGTTTCGAAATCTTTAATAAAACCAACAACTGGCGTGATCAGCATATCTTTGTCACGGCCTTGAACACATGACATTTCACACCACACATCAATCGCATTACGAGGCACTGCGATTTCCTCCTCCGTCTCTCGTAGTGCTGCATCTATGATATCTTCTCCTTTATCCACCTTTCCACCAGGAAACGAGACTTGTCCTCCATGACTCTTCAAATTAGATGATCGTAAAGTATACAACAAATGCACCTCGTTATTGATAACACATAGGGGTACTAAAACTGCAGCTCTCTGCTTTGGACTTATAGCCTTAAAAATAAACTGGGGTTGATCTCGCAAACAAGCGATACATCGATCTCGAGCTATTGTCGCTAAAAGTTTTTGAGGTGAAAACGACATTTTGAACAGACACTTAACGATACTAAAGTGGACTTTGGCGTCTGTACGATTTCTTAATCATTATGGTAATCAAAATTTATATCAATTCATAGATAGTGTTTAATTTGTTTGGTTTTTTATATTGAATAATCACATCACTGTATAGTGACAGGTGACAGATCTTTTATGATTTTTGTACATGTCAGTTTCAACTTCATCAAGTCAAATTAGCATCAAGTCAAGTAGCATTCTTTGTTTTTTATGAAGTTTAGGTAAATATAGTTTACGTTTAATCTATATGTCCTTAAATGGGTTGATTTTTCTTGTACACATAAATTAAAATTTTTACGGTACACCACAATAAGTATGCGTGTATAATGATCAAATTATTATCCTGATTATCCTCTTAACAATGAGAAATGATATTGCACTATTTAAGTACATTATTTTCCTTCATATCTACGATAAACATAATATGAAATAAAAATTATTGACATTTGGTATTATGTATATAGTCATGAAATTTTTGACAGATAACGAGATAGTAAATATTAAATAATTATATAAATTTTATTATAGATGGACTAGGTATTTTTATATTTGAAATTTTGTTCCGTGAAATGACATAATAAAAAACATGAGTTCGTCAGTTATTCAAAATCTTTTTTCCCTCGCATCTCGTGAGCGTTGTATGACAAATTTAAAGAAATTTCGTATCCCATCTCCAAGATCAGGAAAAGTACCCACCGTCAGTGCTGCTGTTCTAGTGCCTATGTGCGGTGTTAACGATGAAGCGACTCTACTATACACTGTAAGATCTTCGAAACTAAATAGCCACAGTGGGCAAATTTCATTTCCTGGTGGAAAGACGGATAAAGGCGAATCACCAGTTGAGACAGCTTTAAGAGAAACTAAAGAAGAAATTGGATTGTGTGCGACAAAGATCGATATATGGGGTCATGGACTCTCTTTACCTGGAAGGGACTATAAAATTATGATAACTCCAGTTGTAGGTTGTGTACCAGATTTAACCAGTGAAGATTTACTAATTAATGAAAAGGAAGTATCCGAGGTATTTGCTGTGCCTATACATATACTATGTGATGTTAAAAACCAATTCCATACACAGTTTAGAAATGGATTTGTTCTACCAGTCTTTGTCGCTGGAGAGTATAAAATATGGGGTATAACAGCATATATTACTCATGTTTTTCTTAGTTGCTTACTTCCTAAAGACATTTATAGAAATGAATGGATGAAGAAAAAAATTATTATTGATGATATTATCAGTTAACTATATCAGAGACCTGCTTTCCTCCAATACAAGTAATAAAAATGTATATATTGTAAAACTATTATAGAAAAATTGTTTATATTAACATATCAAATGTCTTTGTGCTCTTAATTTTTTCAAATATAATTTACAATACAGTTGGTAACTGGCATTCTTGAACATTTAGTTCCATAAATCAACGAGGTACTGTTTATTATATAAAATTGATTAATTTTGTACGCTTTGGATCAAAAAAGTATTTATGACAAGTTTAAAAATAAATTATACTTAGTCTTCATATAATTTTTTATTAAAATTATAAAAGCTACATGTATATCAATTTTATGGCATTGCTACAAGCTTTTATAAAATTTAAAAACAGTGAAACATTAACTGTAACACACAGAAAAAATAAAATATAAATTATATTTAAATGAAAAAATTGGATAAACAAAATACAATTAAAACAAGCTAGGTAAAAAAGGAAAGAAAATAAAAGTCAAATAAAAAAATAATAATATTTATCCTGGTTTATTCCTTAACTATTACATTACAATCTAGAATTAATATTTTATACATTGTCCAATTGACATGGTCTTTCACCCATCTCTATAGTATTGTGTACTAATACGGTATTGTGGGGCTGCTATATGTTATCAATACATATGAAAAAATATATAGCAGTTCTATTGTTTAAATAGGTGGTCCAATTTAAAGCCTCGCACTTAAGTCTAGTAGTTTCTAGAAAACATGTTGATAAGGTGAATAAGTACATATCTTACCGTAGTCAAGGTAACATTGAGACAAGAGCGAAACATTAGAAAATCCCATAGGCAGAGGTTCAATCAATGGCGACAATTCTTAAAACTAAACTACGTCCAAAATAAACCATGTCCTATGCTATTATTGCAAATATAATACAAAAATATGTCATAATAATTTCGTTGTGTTTGAACACTGTATCTAATCTAATAATAGAAAACTCGTCCAAACTTCATAATGAAGTCAGAGAAAGTAAAAAATAATTTAAAATGAAGTATCTGCCACCTCTGCCTCTTTTATATAAAAATGGCCACATATACCTCTCGCAACAATTAAATAACATAAAATAAATCTGAAATGCATTAATTTGTCAAAACAAAATGATAATAATGGTTTAACATAAACTTAATTTAACATGGAATCAGCGAGGGTATGTGGGGTGGGATATCACATGGTTATAAATATATAGGGAATCCCAAAATTGAATTATTCGCTGGATTCCTATGTGCAACTATTGGCAATGTAGACAAAACATTTCGCCTATGTGGCTAGGCTAGGATTCACTGAAACTTGCTCATTACTCCTCAGTGTTGTTTAAGTCATTAATGTCAACAGGAATTGATGTCGTGAATGTTGGTGTCTCCAGTTCTTCGTGTTTTTTCATTTTCAGTGCCTGGAAATTGCAATATATATACATATACAGGCATTATCACTACTTAAGATCAATGTTTTTTAATTTTTACATTATGATCCTAAGTTGAACCTATATAATGAAATATTACTATATTTTTCTTGACTAAAAGTTGTGGGCTATATAGATATTTTGCCTCAAATACCAGAATAAAGATTACATCATTCAGGCAAAATAAACATTTGAAGTTATTATTTTCAATAGTATGGTCTAAAGATATTTTTATCTATACAATGTGTAGGGCTTCGTAACGTGAATTTAACTTATCTTGAAATCAATGTAGACTAGTCTAAATTATTGTTATAATTAAAGTACATAATAGAATGACAGTGACATTTCGTTGATATGCGTCTCTGTCCAAGAGGTTTCGGTGTTCAAACATTGAAAATCAAGTTAGATATATGGATAAGTTAATAATGCAAAACCTCAACCAACCAAGCATTGAAAAATTCATTTCTAAGAAATTACTTAAGAATCATGAAACATGAATTCATAAATAATGAATAATAAAGCGCAATTGGACAATATTTAACAGTATTTTTTTTATTATCTTCATCATTTTTTACCTTATTCAATCATACTATAGTAAATCATTTAATTGCTTTCAATCCACACAATTATTATAATAAATCGTGGGTTTGTTTTTACAATCAATTACTTGACAGTTGATGGACACACCACAGACAACAAAAAGCCATTTACAACGCACAGATCACGTAAATGTTAAGCGGTAAATTTTAGTATATAGTTTATATTAATATTTTAAAAATGAAAATGGCTATGTATACAGAACGTGTTACAATGTTACGACACATTAACCCGTAACATACCGGCGTAGTGGTTTCGTCTTTTCTTTGCCGCGTCATCGTTGGAGATAGTAAACCTTTTGTTGCTATCTGCAGGGAGTGGGTTGGGAGATAGAATAAAGTATACGATCATGACGGTAAACAATTTTAGATATAGAATAGAGGTAAGTAGCTTGCTTGACTAGGATACTTCTTAACACGTATAAAATACAAATGATAGCTGCAGAACCTGTGAGGGTTTGAGGTATGTTGAATGTCAAATACCATAACAAAATATCATTTTACAAAGCCTAATAAACAAGTAGATAAGAAACTAATTAAAGATGGAATTCATAGTCGTTTACGCGTACTTGAAAAGCACTCGAATATCGCTACTGAATCATAATTGCGTTCTACTTAAATGCTCGAAAGATAAAAACTATTTAGCGCACTGTAAATTAAAAAATAATAATACTTTAAGTCAATTTGTGTAGGTTCATAAATATTTTCGAGTTGTATGATATGTTGGAATGACACATAGTTTTGTTAAAGTACTGTGAATAGCTTATAACGACTTTGAATTCGATTAAAATATAAGATGGTAAGGAGAGCAATGGCAGCCAGATCATGGCTTTGCTATAACGTTACCTGCTGCAGTTTGTAGTGGTTGATGATATCCTGATCGGCTGGGCAGCTCTGCGTGAACGCATCTAGCTGGTACATGTGGAACATGTAGCGCCACAGTGAGCGAAAACTTGTCTGTAAACAAGACATAATTTATAAACCCGATAGTACTATTTCCGATAAGACAAGAGGTTCAAGTAGTTTTTGGAAATAATTTGATGTTTTATGGATGTGTAAGCGCGAAATACTTAAAGCGATTTAAAATAAGTAGAGGTATTTAGTTGGTTATCAGATAGTGTTAACTCCATTAACGTAACTCAATTTATTAAGACTCCTTAAAACATCGAAATTTCGACTTTGGTTTAACATTGTACATAAAGTCTAAATAGTGTCACAATTTTTCTAAATAATAACAATAATGTCTCTATTAAATAATAACAAATACAGCTTTCTACGATGCAGAAATGAATAAAAAATTTAATATTTGCTGCAGCAAAAAAATAACGTAAGACGAAAAGAAATACCTTAATGACGTCATGAAATGCAGTGTCCCATCAGTGTCGATATTTAAAGTGTACTTATAATGTTAAATATAAAAATGTATTTTCAAAAACAATTTTAAAGAATACTAAGAACGATAAAATTGTTGAAAATATATTATGTTCATTTTTAACTAATATAAGTTTACATAGTGATTACAAATTTAAAAAATGAATAAAATCTAAAAAGCATCTTAGCTAAAGATTATTTTATTAAAAAATCGTTAACATCGTAACCTAATATTGACATTTAAAATACATATATCTCATTAATTATGTAATCAACTGACCGGTATTTCGAAATCGACGAAGTATTTGCCAGCGACGCGAATGTGTTGCAGGCGTGGCATCAGCTCACAATCAAAGCAACACATTGTGTCACCCGTCAGGAACCTAAAAAATATGTCAATGTCTATAATCACAGAAAAAAATTGGAGTAAATATATTACACACATGATGTGTAAAAAACTTCAAAAACAGACGGTATTTTTACTTAGAGAACACACGCTTAGGGCGCTTAGAAAACTCTAAAACTTATTTTTAAATAGCTACTCGAAGCGTTTCCCCTTACCTAGTGCCTCTGCGCTCCAGTAGGCCGTCAATGCGGCCGAGATGCGCGCGCAACGCTGCCGATTTCTGTTCGTCTTTGCGGACCAGTACCAACTTCAACTTTGAGTAAAGGTTCTCGATCAGTGAAGCCACCTCTTTATCCTGTAAACAACATTACTTATATTTAGAAAAAGCATACATATAAATTGTTGTTCTGATTAAAACAGTTAAAAAATTGTCAGTTATCCTAGAATCAGAATCATGTTTTGTTACACTAGTACTTGTTGATTGTGACATTAATTTAGGTTATTTTGTTCTGGCTAAGTCATGGCTAAAATTCCTTTTCACAATAAAGATGCTGTGTGTTAAAAGCAGAAACATACTTGTACGAATAGATTATGTCCACCCGGTACAGACTTCATGATGTGCCGTTCTATCTTCTCATTCTCAAGGATAGCAAGGCCATTGTCGATCAGGATGGGAGGATGTGTCGCCTCAAAATTGGTGCGGAAATCCGGTGGAGGCTTCTGCATGTCTACTGTTGTAACCTGTAATGTAATCAATGCTAATAAGAGCAATTCATAAAAAGCCTTAGTGAGAGCAAAGTAAGCCACTACCTTTGGAGATCAGACCAAGATTATGGAGTGCATATTAAATCATGTGGCTAAAATAATCAACTACCATCAAATCATACTTGTCAGCGTAAAAAATAACTAGTTATGACACTACCTCAAAACTATTTTTAAAAGCGTGTGGTTAATCACCTTTAAGTTCTAAAAGGTAATTTTTACTTCCATTCAATTTAAATAAAAATGCTATCCTCATATAGACTATCGTGGATCTTAAAATATATTACAATAAAAATTTAACTGTGTTGTGTTGTGGTATCTGTTACAACGACAGTTATATCTAAAAATATATAGTCTAGGAAAGCAAGAAGCAGCAGGAAAGCAAAATTCAAAGCTCCTATTATGCATTTTTAAGGACTGACGATAATGCGATTCATTTGATGGTAAGTAATGTCTCATACTTGATTAAATATTCAACGACATTTTTCCGACCTTAATTTATATAATTCATTTTGTTTTTTATCAATATGTATATAATAAGGCCGTTCTTGGACTTAAAAATGTTGTCATTCATTCATATATCTTATTTATCCTTAATTGAACTATGTTAAGATATCTCAATTTAGTATTTATGACTCAGATATTATGATATTAGCCAATCAGTATCGCCTTGTATGCCAGCAATCACGATGAACAATATTACGATACAACGGCATTGCACTTGACCGCTACTAACCGAAGCGAGGGCAAATATTCGTTGTAACAATATATTGATTTTTCTTCTAAAAACTCTTTATGAAAGTATAAATAGACTATAGCTTATAAGATCATCATTATTATTACATTTATCTAAGAGTAAGTGGCTATCGACGTAATTTATGAGTCGAATTTAGGGATAAATTATATACTTACAAACATTGAATATAAATTACTTAAGACAACTGATCTTTTATTAAGAGATAACTTATACAAAATAACGGTAACAGATCAAACTGCTAAATTATCAATAAGATTTAAACGAGAAGGATGAAATTAAAGCTTACTTTTAAGCTGATAGTCTTAAGTTCAGCAAGGAGGTACAGGTCCATGAAATACTCCTGGCAGAATAGACAGGCTCCCTTCCGTCTACCATCAATTGTTGAAGCCTGGAATTAAAAATACGATAATCGTTATAACTCCGAATACATTTTACATATTGCTATTTTGCTGTTCTAAAATTTAAGGATAATCACACAATTTTCCTTAGTGAAACGAATGGGCATGAAATGAAAACAAGTTAAAATTAATTTAAACAAAACAGCAATACTAGGGATTGATAAAGTGTAATCTATATATTTTAAATTTTCGTGTCACGGGGTTTGTAATCAAACTCCTCCGAAGTGGTTTGTCTGTGACTTTTTTGGGAATATCGGTAGATTTGAGAATAAGTGTATAACTATTTTTTAAACCCTTAAGTGATAAGAGTTGTCTGCACATTTGTTTTATATTTGTTACCAAATTTTTTATAATATTTTTATTTCTTTATGAGTTGGCATAAAAAAATCCATATAGCCATCCATTTTTAGCCTTCTAACACCATGCATTGATTATTTATAGTGATATAAGTACTGTAATAATCTTCAACCTTAAGTAATAAATAACTGATCAATTGTCAATCGATCCAGAAATTATTTATGTAGCAAAACAACGTTTGTCGGGTCAGCTAGTATATGCCGACAAATAGTTAACGTTGTTGGAACTATAATGAAAAGTTGGGATAGTAATGAAAAAGTTAAAAAAATACCGTTGAAGTTATAATGTTTGTTACATAATCATACTGATGAGATCGTATACTAAATAGACATTTCATTTACAAAATAGACGAGTTCATTTCGTTAATTGCTCGAAACGTATTTCTTATTGCCAGCGATGTTTTTAAATTGTATCATTATGTGAATCGCTTACAAAACTTCATTTTGTCTAGCACTTAAACTCAATTTTCAAACTACTGAAATTTTTAATTTCATTTAATAACAGCGCTTACATGTAACTATCTAGAAATTACGCTAGATTTATCTAGAGACGGGTAATCAATCATATGTTTAATTTTGCACACCCGATAGAAAGGTGGGTTATCGCCTAAGAACAAAAATAAATAGTAAATATTAATGCATACATAACGGCAAATATCTATACAATCGATATATTAACGGCGGATATAAAATAATAAAGGAGAAATAAAACAATATAATGACTGCCTTCCAAATTATTTTAATTTTTTTGTGCCAAAAAAATTAAAATATTTATGATATTTTATGCAATGCACTAAAAATTATCCAAATAAGTAGAAATCATATGGCGCATGATTCATTTTCTTATAATTCTATAAAACTGCCATATTTTAACAAAACTGCTCAATGTATCAAAAATTTATTAAAAGTAAAAAATAAGATGCAAAATTCATGACATATACATATAAGCATATCCTTGATCAAATTTTTTCAGTCTTACTGTGAACAGAAAAAGCTCAATTCCCCTTCTTGAATGGTGTCATACGTGCGCGAAAAAATATTGTACACGTAGGCAGTGGTGGACCCGTATTTGTTACTTATACCTTACAAGCTCTTCTCCGAATGCCTTGATAGAAAACGAGAACTGATCTGACGAGTATGTTACAGCATCAGTTCCTGTGCAAGACAGACTGTAACTGAGCCTGTTTTTACTATCGAATGAAATCACTTTTAAAAATGTGAATGTCCGTACAGATATTTTTCTTAATAGGTAATTCTGCGAACTTCCTAATGGAAACGTCTTATTGATTCATTTATATTCATGTCTTTATGTAAGTACCCAATAAATCAATTGTATTCAATTACATAATTTCGTATATGATGGAAATTAAGCTTAAGCGCATAAATTCGTTGTTAAACTCAGAAGTTTCTTCTCTATTAAATATCTAATCCTTAACCTCAAATATTGTTCTAATTTTAAGACAATTAAGTTAACAAATTTCAAAGAGAGAATATGACAAATGTAAAAAAAAAATCGTCTTTTATTTATATACAATACTTTTTCAACTATACTAGATAACTCATTAGAACATATAATTACTAAAGCGCAGCTAACTCATCTATTTGTATTCATTCTTTTGTCTACGTTAGTTAACCGCAATTGCTTTGTTTGGCCATGAGTCATTGGTTTCCCTTCGTTTTGAGGTCAAAGGGTCTTGTTTATTAGAAACTTTCTAGCTTATGAAATGTGTTAACTTTCAGCTTCTACAAACAATTTCTAAGTCTTATCTAAATATATTGGATTCATCTCTATAAACCTGTTAATACGATGAGAATGTATTAAGATAAAAGCTAGAACAATCCCTGCAAAAAGCGATGCAGATGATGATGTAGGATCGTCACTTGTAAATTTAAGATTGCTTGTTCAGTAACGGACTGTGCTCTAAGAAGAATGACCAATTAAATTAGCCGACTTTAATTTTTTCGCTCACATCTAGGTCGTTCGCCAGCAGGTTTAATTCTTAAAACATAATTGTCGTATTCATATTTTAATATGTCTGCGTATTGTTAAAATCTAGAAACAAAGGCGTTTTTCAAGCATTTTCTCCTCGTACAACGTCGATATGGTCAAATGGACACGCTCCATAATCATAGCCAGTTAACGACACAATTGACAAATTGCCGAAGGCTACAAATGCTGTTTTCTCTATTCTAATACGTACATTACTTGTCATATGTTTATGTAGTTGTATGTTTTTATTTTCATTAGCGAACACCACGCCAGAAGCGATTAGTTTGACAAAAAAAGACAACGTAGGCTTGATATTGACAAGCTAAGAACGTAAATCAAGAATATTCTTATAGGCTTTTGAACAATTAAGAGTAAATATTGATTGAAAAGTACTTGTTAACCTTTTTAATGTAATACATAAATTTATAACTTTTATGTCTTCAACATTTTAATACTATTTGTCTAGACGAGGAATGTGAAACTATTCCATTTTAGTAAAAGCCTGTTTCAGGTTTTCAGCCAACCAATATTTGAAGTAAACAAATTATCTGTTAATTTTGGTTTTTAAATAGAAAATTATCTGCCAAATTCGACGTAGAAACGAGGCGTCCAGAGCTTATGATGCATACGAAGTATATTGAGACATCAGGTATTGGTCTGTGTCTATATAATTTACACATTGAACAACGTACATTACGTGCAAATTAAGTGGTCACTTCTATGAAATTAGTTTCAGACAGACATGAAAAGAAATTATTAGAATTTATGCAAGTTTTTATATAACATCTATAGAAAACCAATACTTTCTATGATCCCTACAGAAATAAAAGACAACACCAATAAGTAGTAAGAACAAATCGACAAACGTGGGTTTCACTACAATGAATGACTCTGTGGAATAGAAACGGTGGGTCAATGGTGCGTATCGCACCTACATAGACGAACAACATGACGTTACAAGCAGACTGTATTAACAATTAGAAAACTGCAGAGCGTTACTATTGACAATCGATAATGTCACGCCATGCCATCAAAATGTGAACGCCTCTCCATTTGCATGTCACGCTTGGATAAACTGTTGTGTAATTTAGACAAAATTGACTATTATTCTGCGCCCTTGGATGATTTCGTTGTTGCAATCTATTTAAAATGATAGAAAGAGGTCGTTACATAGAAGAACAAATATTTATTTGCTAAAAGTATTAATAATATTATAATTTATATGTAGATAAGATTTAAAGCACGCTTCCATCAAGCAAATGTCTTTAGAGATTGATTTATTCGTGTATTAAAGTCTTTATGTATTGCATAAATTTTTAAAATGAAAATTATGGCTCAATAAATCTAAGAGAACCATGTCAATAAACTATTCTCAGATAGTTTTGATGTCGTGCTAACCGAAGACAAGGAAGTAACGATGCGGATCGCTATTGTAGGCCGAGAGGCACATAAATAGCGCTCCCGAATTACAGCATTGCAGCTAATCACGATATTATGAGATAGTACGGCACAGAAGCACCGAGGCGTGGCAAACAAACACCCGAGTCAACGACACCACCCGAACATAAAGGCACTTTCAGTTTCGTGAAAACGAAAGCACATACATCTCCCGCACATCGCGAGCCATTTTTACCAAGATTATTATGAAAAAGTGGAAAACCGTCACGGCGCCACGCGCGGATGCAACTCCTAATATCGTAATTTGTCAATGATCTGACAACTGCGAATGCCGGTCTTCTACTCGTATGAGTGTAAAATTGTACACTTTTATACTTGGGTATTACGGAACTACGTTTGATATATTTGGACTTGCATATGGAATTGAAAATGTCACCAGGCAAGGGTTCATATGCCAATGTATTTGACTAGTAAACAGGTAACTTTATGATATACTTTCTGATAGATGATACATCAGGTCAATTACTTCATTATTAGTATCATTGAATAAAGGAGACCGAAAAAGGTAGATAGGGATAATATCACACCATATTAGTCAAAGTCTTTGAAATATATACCTATACAACTATTACGTGTACTTTAAAAACTTCAGAATGATTTTATCATTAGTGTAATTTTTGTATCTCAAGTGGATGCACAAGGAATATATTTGGTATTTTTTACATATTAAATTTTTTAATAAATACTCTTTCGTAATACCCAAACTTTTAACGAAAATAAGCCGACTATGCAAATTGTATTTATTACGTCTAAAAGCCTCACATTTAATCATAATCGTTCTATATATGTATCATATTCACCATGACAGGATTGATCTAAATCTTGTAGGTTCAAAGAATGATTTCTGTGTGTAATCAAAGTGTCACCACCAGAGAAATGCAGCGACCTGCGACAGTGAAACTCAACTAGCACTTGACCAGGGAGCGGCCATGACGACCGTGAAAGTATAAAACCTCTTTAATTACAACCCGTCTTGGCTTACGGAAATGCAATTTCTAACGCATTTTGATAGATCTTACACAAAAGCTTCACGCCTGATGAAAATTGAAAGCTCAAATGATCACGATTGTGTAATAAAAATTTGCATCGCTTATACCTTGATCAAGTACAAATTATAATTATCCACAAATGCTAGTGAAAGCTGCCCTATAATTGATATTCGATTTCTCTTGACAACAATCGCCAATTTTTAGGGAATAATTATTATTATTCATGTAATGCTCAGGAAATAAATATCATTACTTAATTCATTTACACTTTGTACGATTGTATGTGATAAATTAAAATATTTTAATAAAAATTTAAATTTTTTACTGCAGTAACCTTTGTGTTTGACCGTGATACTTAAATGCCGGAAAGCCCGCATAAAGTTAAAAATCAATACTTTCAAACTACTATAGATTGTGTATTTAGTAGTATATATAATTTTGCTGTAAGTTTAAGTAAATAACGTATTACTTTACATGATATGGCTGAAAGCGTCGCGTGATTGTCTCGGTCAAAGTGAAACTATCGTCCGCATTGTACCAAACGCTTCCGCGTTTTAAAGTTGACGGCGGATTTACGATTATTCGTTACTCTCACTATTGCAATTACGTTTAAAATATAATTGGATAGCTTGCTAATAGCCGAAACTCACACTATTGTAGTACTAACATGGATTCTAAGTCAGAACTTTCAGATAATATCCTGCTATGTGATTTTTTTTGTATTCAATAATATTACCGTTTATTTGAATTAATTTGTTTTATAACTTTGAAGTAGGGCATAAACAATGGAATTGTACAAAGTTCACCAGAATTTGGTGTTATTTCACTGTTTTCGATTGACAATTAAGGATATTTTTAGGATTAACTATACTAATCTATAGTATCAATACTAATATTATAAAGCTGAAGAATAAAGTTTGTTTGAACGCGCTAATCTTAGGAACCGCAGGTCCGATTTGAAAAATTCCTTTATATGTACTCTACGTATTGGATAGTAGATTTATCAAGGAAGGCCATATTATATTTTGAAAAAAAAAATAGGGATCCTTACTGAGAGTCAAATAATGTAACCCAAGTTAAAAAATCGAAATGAACGCGAGCGAAGCCGCTGGATGAAGGTAGTGTCACTATAAACTAGAAATAGCGTTTTATGTTCGCTTCATTGTTTTTTGTGTTTCTAAAATGTGTATATTATAGAACATCTTATCAATGCAATTTCAACAAAACTGTTTGACGCGGAAACGAAAAGGCGTGGCAATCTAGTATTGTCTAACAAACATCCGGAACATCCGGTCCATATATAGAAAGCGATTGACATTTCCAGCCAATCAGCGTTATCAGGAATTATCGGATCATGTTTTTGAAAGCAGAATTTGAAAATATTTTGATAAAATAAATTTAAAAACAAATAAACATTAAAAAGTTTAAATACTTAAAACTACGTCATTAATAAAACCCTGTCTCCCTCTATAACCAGTGAAGTTAATGTAGATTAAGATAATCCTTTAACATAATAAAGAGCCTAGTATTAACTTATATCTAGACAAGTTAATTAAGTTAGATATCAGGTTACATATGGAGCGGGAGTGCTTTAAAGTAAGGCTTTAAATTCTGATCACACGTCTGAAGAATTGCTATGTACAGAATGCAACGTTTGCAGGATAAATGTCTTCATTATCTCTTTATTTGCGACAGGCAATCGGATTAGTTTCATATTTCACAGTCCGTAGAAGTGAATAAGTATGTATAGTACTTTCAGCTTTGTTTTCAGTCGTTTATAGGTTATTTTAACAATATATATATAATAGAGTTCGTCTAATATGTATTTGTTATAAAGCTGTTGAGTGGGTTAAAAATAAGCATAACTATAATACAATATTTTGATATTTATAAATCTTCCATGTGTGTGTTTCTAATTAACCTTCTACAAAACTGTTGAACCGATCTTGATGAAATTGTTGTTATTAAGACGTGTGTCCAGGATAACTTCAAATGTCTCTACTACAATATCACTCAATATAATTTATATGTTTTAACATCGTTTGGAATTTTATGATACAGTTCAATAATTTAGTCACATTAATCTACAACCTTATTTTGTTTATCTTATCTTAATAATATATATAAATCACGTGTCACGATGTTTGTCCGGGATGAACTCCGAAACTACTGAACCGTTTTTAACGTT
>JAOSYY010000015.1:1106121-1139812 GCA_025727935.1 Hebomoia glaucippe
ACCATGTGAATGTATAAAAACAGTTTAAATATTGAATTGTAAATCCTAACTATAACAAAAGTATATCTTATTACTTAAAAGGGGCAATTGATAAATACCATATTTCAATTTCAATGATGGTTCTATAAATTGAATGAATATTTTGCTTTCAGATAACGTTCGATTTTACAATTTAAAACTGGATATACTAAGAATAATTAATGTTATATATTTATTGGCAGTAATTACATTGGTTTTAAGGAAGGTGTTCATATTTCTCGGAATACTTAAACAAAAGAGGAAATCAAGGAAGGCGTCTGTGCCGTAGAAGTAGGTAGAGTACAGAGCTTTTCATTTATTATGATCCTCACATATTCATATTGTTTTGTCAACGCTTTATGCATGCTCTACTTTCACGAAAGCTTATTATTAATGTGGAAAGTACTGTCTGAAAGTGTCCTATTACATAATATTTTCTTAAATCAGTCAAACGCAACTTAGCACTAGAAGATAATATTTCAAGAGATAATAGTTTAGCCTTATTTTAAATCGATACCGATTAGGCACGTTTCTATTAACTTTTTATTATTTAAACGGTGAAAATGTATCAGTTTTCCCTTTCACTTTCTTAAAGGTAGAGTCTTTACAGCACG
Organism: Hebomoia glaucippe; assembly: GCA_025727935.1. Taxonomy (NCBI): domain Eukaryota; kingdom Metazoa; phylum Arthropoda; class Insecta; order Lepidoptera; family Pieridae; genus Hebomoia; species Hebomoia glaucippe. The sequence goes on from JAOSYY010000015.1 coordinate 1,106,754, forward strand.
AATATTTAGAAATGTGATTATAGCTTACCTCAAGACTCTTTGAAGTTGGTGCGATGTGTAAGCATTGATGTACTTATATATATATATATAACAGATATTACAATATCATAGCACAAGTTTTTAAAAAAACCTACTCAAACTTTATTCATATATATAAAAAAAATTAAATACGTACATATATAATGCTTGATACCGCCGAGCATATATTATAAATTACATTAACCATAACATTAATATATCATCAATATAAGAACCATCTTGAAGTTTTCAATAAAAAAATCACATCAAAGTCGACTCATTAGTTTAGTACCTAAAATACTAAAGACGGACAGGTCAGACTTATAATATCATTATATTTGCGTCGGGACCTAGAAAATAAATCAATTTTTACTTTTTTGCAAATTTCACAAAAGTTTTATATTTATTAGTTATTCTGCAGTGATAGTCATAAAATATTCCAAAAACATTTCATGTAAAAATTAGGGGTGATACATTTCTATGATAATTGGCAGTCTGACAACAGTTGGGAAATTGTTTAAGTCATTATATACAACCAACAATATAAAATTAGTATTTAAAGTTATCCATGGTAATTAATAACTAAGCTTATAAACTTATTTTATACGCCCTTAGTTTTAATATGACCAAATGTATATATAGGATATTAAGTAAGGAACATATTAGATATTATGAAATATGTAAAAACTGTCATATCTGTTATTTATATGTAAAACGTATCATTTGAAGCAACTCGGTCTTTAATATTGTGTGAAATATGCCGATAACAAATACTAATACAAAAATTAAAAATATGGTCAAAGGAACAAGCAATAAAAGTTAAAAACGTTATAATAACTTAGAATTATAAACAGGTAGTTTTTTGAAGATGTGAAAGTAAATTTAAATTACAAATATTAATTTGCCGTATATAAATTATGTAAGTTTATTCATATTTAAAATATTTTAGTTATTTTCTATAATATATGAAATGAACCGATGATAATAAAGGTAGATCACTAATTATGATATTTGATTAAAACTAATATCTAATAACTGATTAAAAGATAAAGTTATAGGAATTTACAATAAGCAATAAGTAACTAATTACTATACTTACCTATTTAAATGATCACAATGCTGCTAAAAAATCTTACAATGTAATATTACGATACTTTAATTATATACCAGGTTTCAATTGAAGAAGGGCTGAGCGTCAAATCATAAATTTTAATAAATATCATCTTTAATTTTATCTATATACTACCGGTGATTCATGGTGTCACACGTAGTAATTTTATTAACTTACTCAAGATGTTGTGACTTACCAGCGATGATTTTTTTTTGTAGATAGATGGCAACGGGATTATGATGAAATAAAAGGAGTGTATGTGTAACATCACCCATTAAAAACATCGCATTATTAATAGCAAAATGTGGGTAAACATATCTATTCAAACAAATAGGTATAAACGAATGCTTAATTATCATAATCGTGTTAAGATCTAGCTAGAATGCTAATTTGATCATGTCATTCATTCTCTAGACGTTGGGCACACGATTTGTCGCGTGAGCGATGTCACTTTCCCCTTGGTGACGGGGCCCGTGCAAGTTTTCTGTTTCGAGAGCGTCTACTGGAATGCTCGAATATAATATTTTCCCACAAAATAGACATCCTTATGAGTACAAGAAATCACATGATTATAATAGTCACATCTGCTCCAATGTTATAATAAAACCGATTATGTCTCTTGTTTTCACACCTAAGTCGCTCAACCACTAAGGTAAGTGTTAAATTAAAAATGACGTAGACGAAAGAGAGAAATACGGAAAATTTTGAGTTTGGGACCACCTTTTCTCTAATTAATGACTATCCCCAATGCTGTAAAATACAATATAATCTTTCCACGTTGATCATGTCGTAGATACTACAATTGTACTTAATTTCTATAAGCTTATATATTCCTCAACTTAATAATTTAAGGGTGAGGTACAGAAAGGCCTCTTGTGTCTACTCCCCACCCAATCTGGTATCGAAATAATTCTATTTTCTTTTTCATTTGAATCGTTACTATTTTTGATGAGTCTGACAAAAATTATGAATTTTGTCTGGAGAATTCTAATCAACATGATTGAGACAATATTGCTTGGTAGATTTGATTTTGAAAAAAGGTTTCATCTTGGACAGAAGTACTCCGAACAAAGGATGTTACAACAGCGACTAATGTTTGGAAGGAGACGATTTAAGAAAATTGCTTACAAGGCATATATTACTAACTTCCTCATAAGCGAACATCATTCTTTGGCTGAACATAGTACTTGACACGAAATATCACGGATGAGGCCAATTAAAATTATATAATTCGGATAATATTCAGCTTTATTATGTGAATCAGATAAGAAAATGCTCATAAAATTATAATTTACGAGTAAAATAAATATGACGTAAAGAGGTCGTGTTCTAGAATCATAGATACAATTTGCTTTAATTAAGTAATAATTTAAGATATTAAAATGCTGTATTTAATACGGTTATGCTTTAGATTAACAGCGTAGAAATGGATCAGATAAAATAGCAGTGTTAAGAGTTTAAGTGTTAAAAGAAGTTGTTTTATTCCAACAAATTTATGAAGTTCTTAGAGAAATGCAGCAGCCAACTTATAGAAATAACTAAACCGACTAACGAGATTCAATAATAAGTTCGATCTTCAACTAACAGATTATTTTTAATGAACAGCTTAATAAAAAAATGTCTGAAAATTTAATTGTTCCTACATCAACATGATAACTTTTAACAGATTTGAAAAAGCTGTAAAACAGAAATCTAGTTTCTAAAGAACAGAAAACAACAAGCAATAGTAAAAAAGTAACAGATCAGCAAAAAATAGACTCATTGATTACTAAAAAAACATTGACATTGGCACACTGTACTATTTTCCAATGTTGATTAGGCAAATTTAATGTAAGTAAAATATTCTGGCGAATATCCAAGTAAAATTAACAGTTTCTGAATGAAAGTCTATATTTGATGTCATCTTGGCTTACATGTTCAGTTGCACTTTTCAAAACTTTGCATGTTCAGAGAAATAGGGCCACTTAATAATTATGCAATTAATAATGTGATTAGGTTATATAAAATTATATATTCACTACATAGGAAATTTATAGGAAATTATGATTATTTAATTACTAGAAAATGGCTAAGTAAAGTATTATTACCAAGAAATAAAAATGCAAATTTAAACCTCACAGAGGGACATCTTGGAATATATAATTTTATATTAATTGCGGTTCAGTTAGTACATAAAAAGAGGTGCAGAACATGGTATTTAGTCAATTCTAAGTTCTAAAAATAGTCCTGTCGTTAGTATAGCGAATTCATGACTCATATGATTAAACCTAAAGTAAATATATAATTCCCACCACAAAATGACCTCATCTTAACAATAAAATATCTAAGTATGACAAGTTTATATCTTAGAACGTAATGGTTTTATACATTATGCATCAGACACACAAAACAACAGCAACTGACCTAAATAACGCGCATTAGACGTGCAGTAATAATATACTTTCATCCATACAAAACATGTACCATACTGTTTATAACAGCGTAGAGACACATGAACGACAGCGAGAATCCCTGACATTGCCAACTCTACAAAACATGAATATAATAATACTGAGTGCAATGCTGTTAAGGTGACCGGAGTCTAGATAATCCTGGTCAAACTTTAAAACACGTGTTACAAAAATACATTACCTTTATGATGAGCTCGATCTCTGGAACGTCTCCGTTCGCAGTTCCATTTTCCGCAATTTCATCCGACATCGTTTACCCAAAAATACACACGAATTTGTTAAAAAGTATTCAAATTCACAAGAACACACTAACGCCACTCTTGCACGAAACGAATAAACTGACTTACTTCAGTTCATACTTTTCTCATTATGAACATTAGAACGAACTTCACGTGGACAGGGATAATATTGAAAATGTTGCCAGGAATATTTTTTTCTAGAATGAAGAACCTTTCATTAATGAAGCGAACATAAGTTTATAATCGAGTCGTACCACATTGCACTTTGTTTTTACTACAATATTATATACTTGAATTTGCTAATAAATTAAACATATTTGTTCCTAATTTTGTTAATCTGTTATTATCGAATCGTCGTCATAAATACTCCTCTAGTCTGTAAAGAACTAAAGAGTAGAATTGTAAACTGTCAGCCGTCAAAACTGGCGACAGTATATATTATATTTCTATATTATAGTTTTACAATTTTACACTAACAAACATTAACTGTTAATCATACGAATATTTATGTTAAGTATAACAGTTGAATTTTAAATTAAATAAAAATGAGTGCCACAAAAACAGGCGAATCATCAGAATCTCCTAAAGAATTGACGTTCGCAGAAAAACAAGCTGAACGAATGAAAAGACTTCGCTCATTGCACAATGCAAGAAACGAAGCGAGGACACACAATCACCAAGAAGTTGTAGCAGAAGAGGCGAGAAACAAGTTACCAGCAAATTACGAAGCCAAACGACGACAAGCAGAATGGCTGTTGGACGATCAGAAGCAACGCGAAGAATCAGCTAAAGAAGGGAAAGATTATGACAGGGTTAAATTATTAAATATTTCTGCCATAGAAGCAGAAAGATTAGAGCGCAAAAAGAAAAAGAAAAACCCAGACCAAGGATTTTCTACATATGAACAGGCAACAGTGAGACAATACAATAGACTTGTCAAAAATATGCCAGCTGCAGATATGGAGCAATATGAACAGCAAAAACAAAAATATGGAGATGCTTTCTATGGAGGCCCGAATGTTATTATTCATGGTATGCACAAGGACAGGAAGGATGCCATAGATAAAATGGTGGATGATTTGGAAGGACAAATTGCAAAGAGGGCTAAATATTCAAGGAGAAGGATACATAATGATGATGCAGATATTGATTATATTAATGAACGAAATGCCAAATTTAATAAAAAATTGGAAAGATTCTATGGTGAACATACAGCAGAAATTAAACAGAACTTAGAAAGAGGCACGGCCATTTAATGATTAAAAATTAATATAGGAATACGAGATGCCTGTTTTATTTACTCATTGTCAGATATCTTATGTAATTACACATCTTTAAATTCTCAAATTAATGATTAGGTTAAGGTATTAATATACATTGTAGATTTAAATAGCATTTACATTTTCCGATAGTGATAATATTATATTTTTAATAAGTTTAAATTTCTTGTATTCATGATAAAACATCAAAATTTGTTTATTGATTGATATTCTTTATTGGATATTAAAGAAGATAAAAAAATTGTAACAAGTTTTATTTGATACGTATGGTAAATACATATACCAAGTCAGTAGATAATCTCTAATACAAAATTCTATAGAAGCATTAGGATGTAAGTCTAGGTGTGTAAAGGCACTTTCTAAATAATATTTTAGCTCCCAAAAACAAATAATACAGCTGTGATATTTGCAAAGTTCTAAAACACTGCCAAAGCTTTTTTAGAATGTATAAGCAACATGTAACAAAATAACATAAGGTTTAAAGCCAATTCAATGGTTTCAGAAACATTTTGAATTTATATTTACGATTTCTACAATAAGTATTTTCTCAGCAACAATGTTATCTTTAGTTTTGAACCATCACTAATAAGGTTTCAGTATTTTTCATTAATTAAACAAGTAGTTATTATTGCAGCATTCCCTTTCTTATTACTGTTTAATTTTAATTTGGTCTAGTCTAAATTCAAACAACACTTTGATTTAACTACTTTCTTATTTATTCTTCCATTCTTTAAGTAAAAATATGGTTTATATATCAATAATATGCAAAAAGGTAATTGTTTGCAATATTATTTTAAAATGACCTTAAGATTATGACTGTTGGATTTAATTGCACATTAAACAAAATAAAGCATTGCAGTAAAAATGGGGGAAATAAATATGGAAGATTTCATTATAATTTTTTCCATTTGAGATTTTTTTAATTTTTTTATGGCAAATACTCCTAATGATATATGGTAATGCATATATTAAATTGCACGCCTAATTTGAAAATTATATTTTTATACATAACTTTTGGACATACAAAACTAACATATGCAAATCTGAATACATCATTGTAAGGTGTTTCACAGTCAAGTTTCATTATACACGACTATAGATTCAGATTATGAGACATTATACTCTTTAAAACCTATAAATTTTACATTTATTTCTGATAACATCTGCACACACCGAGACTTGCAAAAAATGTGTAAGTTCGCAAACAAGTATTTATCAATTGATATTTAGGTATCTATTTAGTAAAACTATAGATTATTATAGTCGAAGTTTCAAGCATATTGTAGTTTTGGTGACAACTGACTGCTCTATTTTAATAGACAAATATATCATTTTTTTTGTGGCAGGCTGATCATTTATTGTTTTGGTTGATTAGGACCCTAAAAATAGCTGAACTACTTCTTATCTTCTGTGTAAATTTGTAAACTAAACAGAAAAACCGCACGAGGTGAATGACATTTTAAGTTGTGATACGGTGCTACAAATAGGTAATGTTCAATATAATATCAGTTTAAAGTTGCTATAAATTACCTAATTACGTACCATCCGGACCTACAACTTGAAAATTAAAATTCATTTCAAAACTTACACATTTTACAATATTCAGAAGCAAGATAACAATAGGTATTTCATACATTGTACTTAACATAATATTTATATACAATAAGATGAGCACAAAATTTAATACATACAAATGCTTTTTACTTAAATTAAGTAATATAAAGCTGCGGCCCTAGATCGTGAGAAGTAAGAGTGACAAGACAACAGTATCCTCTTTTCTCATCGGTCTTGTTTCTCACGTCGTAGGAGGGCTGAACATTTAATTTGCGTTCTGAATTTCGTTACATTTGCAAATAAAATTTCACCTCTACATAAAAATACCAACTAAAATTGGGAGAATAGACTAGAAATCACAGTAAATGATTTTGCAAGAAATAAAGCTCGCAATTTATTTAGGCTTACATAACACAAGGAAATTCAAATCGTTGAAAAAGGAGCGTTTTGTAGGACTAGTAAACTGTAGCCTTAGTCTATGTTGTAAAAAAAAAAATAAAGCATTCGGTCCTATGTTTAAGCAATGTAGGATCATTTTAAAAACAAAAAAAATTTTCCAAATAATTTAAAGTAGGCTTTATCGAAACCATGTTATCCAGTAGAAAGTAAAATATATATTTTAAATGGTTTACTGTGTAAAAGAACACATTGTTTTTAGTGTTTGCACTTAAGCATTTCAAGTCACGTCCTTGACTACGGTGCAATTGTTATTGTAAATACCTAAACATTTCTTAAAAATTGGCGTCCTGTGTTACGTGTCACTGGATAAGATCCGTGTTCATCTATTTTATTTGTCTTATTAACAGATTCTTTAGAATCAGTACAGGAATACGGTAGTTACATAATTTTAAGCAACCATCATTCAAAATGTTAGAATAATTTATTTTATCACTTGATGTTTATTTTCTGGATGCTTTTAGATTACTCTAATACCCATTTTATCATCTTTCAGTGTTATTATACCTAGTAACACTGGATAATAGACTATCGTTAATCCAACGTTCACAAACCATACTTGAACATGCTAGTCAACTTGAGAGCACGTAACAAAGGTACCGGACTTAGCTTGATATATGTAATACAAGCATGAAATCCACTCATATTTAACATTTACAAGTGGATTCGTAATTAATAGACTAACTAGAAAAGGCAAATATTCCATAACTGCTTTTCAATGGCTATAGATATAGTTATTTGGTCAGTAGTAGGTGAACTATACGATTCTGCGTAGACACTTTGCCGTATTGCAAACACAAAATCTTACTGCCACTGTACTAAGACTAGAAATTTCAAGATGATTTGTTTCCAAACAATACACTTATCCAATCTAAAGCATCCTGCTTTATAAAAGGTTGTGATAAAATACATAGACTTTTTGATATTCTTAATATACACTTTACAGATAGACGTATAAGTTACGGGAAGGTAACGAAATAATCAAAAGGTAAAATATCATATTTAAAATTAATTTAGATATTTAAAATAAAAGTATACGAAAAAACATACAATTGGGTATACATATTTTTTTCAATATTTAATACAACAGTTCTGCAGTCATTCTACCACATATGTTTCCTAAAATTCCTTTTTTAAATTTATATAAATTTATAAATTGATGTACTGATTTATATTACATCAAAATGTCTATCGGTAATATAAAAATGATAAGATATTAACGTACTTAGAACATTTTTACGACGTACTTTCCTATCCACCTTAAGTGCAGCAGCAATAAAATGTTAATAACATAATAGTTATTCGCATTTGGTATAGCAGAGCACTCAGAGAGAATAGGAAAGAATTTAAATTCATGCATGATATTACATATCAGAACTCCTTCATAAAAATGCAACCATAGACAAGCTTTACTTCCTTACAATTTGGAATGTGCGACTCAAATTGGAACTAAAATCAGACTTTAAATTACCAAATGCGAATATCACAGATTGTTTCAACTACTGCACTTAAGATAAAATAGAAAAATTATATTATAATTCGTAGACATTACCTACTTCGTTTCATAAAACCCACGACCGCACAATTTCTGAAAAAACGAAAAATTTTGAACTGTAATTTCGCCAATTAGAGCGGAATCAAGGCACTTGAGAAACGAGGCCATTGACATATTACATCAGACGTTATTTTCTAACTTATTATGTTTATATACTTACTCCGACGTCCGGGCATCAAACGGACAGTGATACCGTCAGGAGCGCGAACTGTACAAAAAATTTATAATTAAAATGCTTGTAGTACAGTTAGAAACTAAACTCACACGGCATTCCAAAAACAACAACATGTTAGATTTAAAATTAGTAACTTACCTTGTATTATAATTTTACAATTGTAAATAAACAAATCACACCACTACGTGTCTATTATTAATATAAAAACTTGGTAAAGCACAATACAAAACGATTACAAACATTTGGAATTATAAATATAAAAATGAAAACAATGCAAATATTATCCTAAACATTTGACACATGGGTACAAAATTTTAATAGGATTATTTATTATTGACGAATTCGTTTCCTATAAAGAAAAGAATCAATAAATTTAGGTAATAACATTTTATTATTTAATACACATAAAAATTTATTGATCACAATATTAAAATAAGTAAAATTAGTACATATCTACAAGTCAGAATTTCATGAAACATAACATCCTACAAGCTAACCTAATATTTTCAAAAACGAATAAAACATTTTAAAATAGTTTATACCTAATTATCCGTTATATACACATACGCGTCTGAATAAAGTCATAAATACTCAAAAAACCTTAATAATTAATAAAAAAGGTATACATATTATGACAATTTTTATCTATCCATTTTAATAAAGAATAATGTTTGGAAACACAATGAAATTTAAATATGCTAGTACTCAATTTAAAATGTCCTATCAACGATACAAATAGTATCCGTTTGATCGTAATGCAATAGACCCACAAATGTGATTGCTCTTTGCTCCACTAGAGGCATGAAACTTTATTTATTTCACTGATACACTCTTTTTCAGTTAAGAGTGACGAGATATGGATATAATACCAATGTTGGTTAATACAGGTTTTTTAGAGATATTGCTGTAGTGACCATGACCAAAATATATCGTGTCTTCGATATTACACCATCCCATTGTATTTTTATACAGGTTGTTTGGGGACTGCACCCGAAAACGAAGACATCTGATAGCACGTTATTTCAGCTGTTTTTGTTATCGGGCTTCATTGCTGGTTCTTTTTTTAGTATAATTATGTATTTTTTATGAAACTATCATTTCATTTAGCTGTATTTACAAGATAGAGCTTAAATAATGCTAATAAAACATTTTTAAAAATATGTTTTTTTAGTCAGGACCGATTTCTTTTCCGTCCCTTCATCAAAGGTGTCATTACAACTATCACCCATTTTCGTTTTCGGGAGCAGTTCCCAAACAACCTGTATATGTAGTTCTATACATTTAAAAATCAATTTAATACGAGTGCTATAACAAAACAATTTGCATTAGAGATCTTAAAGAGTAAACTGATAAAATTGGCTATAAATCAGCATAGAATAATGACACTGATATATGATTTTTCAAATATAATTCTCTTCCACTCACGTGTTTAAAAGAAAGTTAAATAACAATTTCATTACAAAAGAATATTTTTTAGTAAAAAATTATTGAAATGGACAACCATAGAAATAATATTGCACTATAATACTATATCTATACAGAAAATACAACTTTGCTTTAAATGTACCAACACAAAACAGATGGTCACACAAATTATAAACGATGAAGAAATATCTACTAAATTTAAATGTCAAAATTGTATGATCTTCATAAAAGTTATCGATTCTTTTGAATTCTTATCAAATAAAACCATTCATATAATAGTATAGGCTAAAAATACTATATAAATAAAGTGATGTATTTTTTTAATTTTGACTGGTGTTATAATACGGTGATTATTACTTACAGCGTTATTATTTCAGTTGTATTTATTATTATTATTCGACTAGTCTTTATTAACTTGCCTACACCCCTTTAAGACAAGATTAGGACACCATTTATAGCACTGTCATAATTATAACTTTTGTGATATTATTTTAACGTAATACTGTGATATTATTTTACAAATTTACCTCAATCTTATCAAGCCCTGTTTCTGTCCTTAAGAACTATGCATAAAATCCTTAAATAAGGCACGTAATATATATCAAATTTAACTCTAATGCAGTGTCTTATTTAACATATTAATTTCATATTTAAATTTCAATAAATAAATTTACTAATTATATTACGAAAAATATATTTTTATAATGTATACAAATTTAAATAGGTACTTATATTAATTTTGATTTCAAATAGCTCGAATTTAAAACGGTTACTCCGAAATTATCACATTAATAATTGCCTTTTTATGTGGATTTACATAAGTGAATCTATAAAATAAATATACAATACAATTTTAGTGCTTATGTTTGTGTACTTTTCGTTTAAGTGTACATTTTTATTACGTAATTAAGACTTTAAATATGTTTTAACATTTAAAAATGTGCGAACTGAGCAATCAATAAAATTTGAGCAAACTTTAGATACCAATCAAAGTTTTTAAATAAAGTGACTTTTTGGCAAGGCGCTTAAGTAGTCTTCTTTTGAGATCTTATAATGTCCCACTGTGACCAGACAACATTGTGATGCAAATTATATCATAATCTTAAATAAATCTAAATCTAAACCTAACCAATCTCCTATTTTATAAATCAATAAAGAGTATACAATTAGATTTTAGATGGCAAAAAGAAAATATATTGAGTGATGCCGAAATACTTTTTCAATAAATTAAGGTTAATTGATCTAACAAAAATTTACGGAAGACTTTTTCTAGTATATACATATATCATATTGAAAAAAGGGCAGGTTTTTAATTTGCCATTATTATATCCAGTCAATAGAAATCCATTAATTGAAGTTAAAGTTCTACCCCATGATTAGTTGAATTATTTTTGTAAGCTTTTGAAATCTTACTTTTCAAATACATATTTTGGTACACATATGAGTAGACCGAAAAATAGTTTGTGTTCTGTGAGCGCTTTATCACATATAATTCCTTATAATTGATTTTGTGTACACATTTTTAATTAGATATCATGCCTTCAATAAAAATGATGTTTGGTGTTAATAACTTCACCTAACATCTAATCGTAAATTATCTAAATAAAATTATAATATATAAATTAAAATTAACACAAATCCAATTAAGTTACTATAAAAACACTAATCATTTCGGTAACTAATTGGAAGGCAGAATGTGGTTAATGAAACACACATGCACTAAGGAACAATCCATCCATAGTCATGCATTGGTTAACTTGCAACACTGAATAGCTTCACTTAAAAACACAACACCCAATTGCATAACTGTTACTGAGAACACAACTCAGATGTCTAGGCTTAGTCATTACTATAAGTTGTATTGAACACATTGACTTTTACAGTTAAAAAAATGTCATTTTTCCTCAGACATTAACGGCATATCCGTTAGATATATTAGGTAGGGAGCCAGAGACGTCACTATTAAGGTTGGCTCCACGTCTATTCCTGTCCCTGAAGGATCCGAAGCCTGAATCATGAGTAGTAGCTGGGGACATACCTACAAATATCCGGGGCATATCACACTCCTCGCACTTGTCGAGTAGTGGATGATTTCTGAAGGTGCACATGTGGCACTGCCAAGAGGCGGACGGTCTTTGACCCGTGTAGATATTGCTGTAGAAATTGCCCATGTCATCCTCTTCTGGAACAGGCAGCACTCGAGAAGCTAAATAAGAAAGTATTATATTTCATTAGGTTATCACTTGAAGTAATACTGGACTTTAGACTCTGGTAGAAACATTACTAAGTTTCTGCCAAAGGGCTCTACAATTTTTTAAAGGGATTTAATATTTTCGCAGATAACAACCATATAAATTTGTTACTAAATTATTTTATACACAATAAATTTACTTAAAATAGATTTTATCGACAGCAGGTCGTAGATTCAATTTCCGTTAGGACCAACATTCCTACGTTAGTTTCGAGTATTGAACAAGCACGAGGAATTTGATTTTTTTTTAATTCTGTCTAGACAATGTATATATGTACATATAGAACGGTTGTTGTGTTGTAATTCATTTTTCGACTTCCATCTATGCATTTCCGAATTATCGGCATAAACGTAAATAGAACATATAATAGAACTATTAATCTTATGTAGCTGATATATTATGTGCACTTGAACTAGTATATTGATTACCGATAATAAGTCTTACCTTATTTTTTGTTTAGCCTTTATGAGTAACAGAAAAACTTACCCCTTGTACCTAATTCAAGTCGTTTTGCTAGAATATCACACTCATCTCTCAACCGCTCTACATGATCCTTGAGTCTAGCCGCAGCCGAGGGTGAAGGGGTTGGAGCCGCAAGGATATGAGTCTCACGATTAAGCTGGGATAATCGACCCTTTTCTTGGACTAAGGCTGCAGCCAGACGAGATAAACGCTCTTTTTGGCGTTCAATTAGTAAACGATCTGAAATTTTATAACAAATTTTATAATATAAATAATAATTACATATAATTATAAGCTATAAATTACACTAATATGAAAATAAAAATAACAACAAAAAAAAAACAAGTAACTCCCACTATTACATTAAAATCTTTTTAAAATGAAGTTTATGCAAACCATATTTTGTTGATATGTATAAATTGTAATATATTTTGTATTCAAATTTAGTACTCTCAATGGCTTTAAATAAGAAAATGTTAATGAACAAAAAAGCTATTATATGAAAATTTGTATATTCTTAACTAAATTAATGTTATAAAAGAATATGTTTATTTATATGGAATAGACATATAGTAAATTCCTTATTTTGTTTGTATAAAACAAACATATTTAGCAACATTTTTATTACCAGGTGGTTCAGGGGCAGCTCTAGATGGTCTAGGTGAATCAATCCTTGATGTCTGTGGTGGGGGTGGAGCCCTACGTTTCGGCCTTGCAGTACTGGGACTCACAGTCACTGTCACATGCCCCTCAAACCCACCATCATCACTATTTTCTCTTACAGGACTTGCCATGTTTGATGTTGGAGTACAGACTGTTAAATTAACTGATGTAATAGCTCTTGGGCTCTCGTAATCTTCTAACCATGGACCACAGTAGCCTCGACTTAAGTCCATATGACAGTTAACATTAACAGATAAATTTAGGGGATATCCACCCCTTTCTTGTCTATATGGACTACTTTTAGACTCTTTGTCTGTTTTTGGTACAGAAGGAGCTGGAGATACTGTGCGAAAAGTCTCTTCAGGCTGTTTGATATTCTCACTAAATGCAATATCTGGACTCGCTTTTATAAAGTTTAATGTGTTTGGTCGTTGAGGTTTTTCTGGTGGAAGCTTTGGTTCCTCTTTGCTCTTTTTTATTGTCTTCTTTTCTTTCACACCCTCTAATCTTTCATTTAAATTAGATTTGATTTTATTGCTCTTCAATAGTTTAAAGTTTGTACTTTCAGGTTGATCTGATTCTTTTATTTGTTCTTTAAATTCTGTTGGTGTGTTTGCTTGTTTTCCATTTTCATCATTTTTATTATCATTTGTCAACTCCAAGTCACTTGGTGACTCTGCATTATATTTAACAAAACAATTGTCAAGATTGACTATGGTTATTGGTGAACAGGTAGAAGGTGGCTCATTTGTTTTTAGGTCAACGACATTTTGATTGGCATCTGTATTCAATTTCTTATCATCTTCATCAATATGTGTATTAGTGCTTATTAATGCTTTTTGTGGTCCTTGGCAAGTAATTGATTGAACATTAATAGATTTTAGAGCTTCGTGTCTAACAATTGGCTGGTTGCGACATTTTTGTGGTGCATTTATTTTGAGCTCATCAAACTGTCGTGCTGCAGCCACTGAAGACGCATGATATGCGTGGTTTAAGGAGGTCTTGATTTCTCTGTGAAGATGAGTTTCACAAGCTTTCTTATCATGACAATACAATTCAATTGTGTTTGACACAACATGATCAGGAACACCAGGAAACTTCTGTTTTAGCTCATGGAATAATTGCATAAGCGAAATATTGGTGCACGCACATGGTGAAGGGCTCGCAGCGCTATCGGAGGGGGCAGACATCGCCGCCCATCCTCGCGGAAAACCACCTCTCCGCCGCGAACAGTCCCCTCAATACGTCAGTAAAAATATCTGCGCACTCACCTAAAAAAACTAATAAACATTTTAAAGCAGAAGCGATATTTTATTGTCTTTTCGTTCTAATGACGTCACAAACCCTACAATCACTTTCTTAGTTACGTATTCAATCCTGGGAACTACCGCTGTGAGTTTTCATGATTCGATAATCCTCACTGTTCACATGTGATGAAAAATAACACATAACGAGACAAGACAAGGATGATTTTTTATATTATCTTTTGTTATCATCATACCACAATTATTTTTTCGTCACCTGTTCTAAAATAGAGTACTGTACTCTACAAATTAATTTTCATATCATAATCTCGATTTTTCACTTTTTGTTAAACAATTTTAGCACTTACTCAGGTCTAAAAATGTATGAAAACCCAAAAATAAAATTACGAAAATCACAAACTTGTCAATTTGATTCTACCATTTTGGATACAGATCTTTGTAAAGGATTGCATTCTGAGTTATAGATAAATTTAAAAATAGATTAATAGAAAATTTATTACTTTAAGAATTCTCCTGAAGTATAGATTCTCACTTATAAAAATTATGAGTTTAGATGGTACAGATTTTCAAAAATATAATTTTAAATTGTATGTTAGATGACGATTATTAACACTTGACAGTGACGTTTCTCATCACAATAATTCTTTTCTTCTTCCTATGTAATATGTATCATTTATTTAGGGTTTTTGTTTTCTATTCAAACTCGTTGAAAATAAGTAGTAAAATATTAACTATTTGTTACTCGTCACGTGTATAATTAATTTAAATATAAACGATGGTGGATGACTTGAGAAAATATTTAAATCACTTACTCGAAAAGTAATTCTTGTTTTCAAATATTCAAACTCTTTTAAACTCGAGAGCCTATATATAATTATATATAAATTGTTTTTTCGTTTACTAGAGTGAAGGGGTTACACTGTATTTTGATTACTGACCGTGATGGTGTACCCGTCGTGAGATCAGTCACAGAGAAAGCACCACAGCTGGCACTGCGACCAAATTTTATATCTACATTCGGAATGGCTACTGATCAAGCTAGTAAACTAGGTCTTGGAAGAAATAAGACCATCATATCTATGTATTCTAGTTATCAGGTATGTAGTATGTAATTTTCTATATTAAATACCTGAAACCAAATAGATTCAAAACATTCAGTTGAAAAGTTTGTATTAGCGTTCAATAAAGGGAAGTGCGAGTTAATAAATTTCTATCTTATAATATAATAAATGTTAAACAGATGTCTTAGCAATTCAAATGACCGAATTTATAAAGAAGTACTTCTTTAATGATTATTCATACAATATTTCTGAATGTTGTTAAATTTTTCTATGAAACATATCATTTCAGGTTATTCAAATGAATAAACTGCCCTTAGTAATTACTTTCATTGGGAGTGAGAATTGCAACACAGGACACATATTAGCACTGGAAAGCCTAATTGAGCCATATCTAAAGGATTTAGGAACTATAGTTGCAGATGCACCATGATAGAGTCGATAAGTAATTATAATATAATAAAATTCCTTTATTGATTAAGCTGCTTCATAATAAATAATGGTATTTTTCAATTAGACATAAGTCTATTTAAAGGACGCAAAAGTTATAATTAGTTTAATCATCTTGTTTGACATCTAAATACTGAGATTACTGATAAAAAAAACTTGACGTAGATTCCAACTCTGTTAGTACAATTTTTAATACGGTATAAGCTTGAATTCAATATACTTTGTCCTGAAGTTTAATATGAATCTTATTAATGAGGCCGAGATTTTATTTCAGGTTATGTTTATGCCCATGATTATAACATTTTTATTATCATTAATTACAAGAGCAAAATTTTGAAATTTTTTCAAATTTGTTTTATCACAAGATATTTCGTATAACATGTTTAATATGTATTTTCAAAATGACAAAACATTATTGCATAAATTTGTATAGGAGCTAATTGTATTGTATCAGAAAATTAAAGTTTTACTATATTACTTTGCCTTGAATAACTTAAAATATGTAGAGCGTGTATAAAAATAAAACCAAATAATTATTTTGTATATATGTATTTATAATAAGTGTAATTTTCTTAAGGCAAGACTGGAGTGATTAAGGGTTTTTCACATAAAGCATTCACTACATTTCTGGCTGCTAATTCAGCCATGTCATTTCTTGTACGAATTGTTGCACTTCCAATATGAGGAAGGAGAACTGTAATTTGGAAAAAGCTATCAGTATGACTATTTATTATATGTAAAAAATAATATGAAATATAAAGATATTAAGTATGTTTTGTTATTTCATTTAATTACATGGATAAAAATTTATTAAATTAATAAAATGGATTGCTTAATCAGTGTTATAAATATAAAAATACATTATTGTAAAATGTTACTTACAGAAGTTGGGCAGAGTCAATAGTTTATGGTCTTTTGGCAAAGGTTCTGGTGTAGTGACATCTAAGCCAGCTCCATAGATCTGTTTGTTCTTTAAAGCATCATATAAATCATCTTGATTGATAAGATCTGTAATTTGAATTTTATTTATGCAATGAACTCAAACCGAGTCTTTGTTACTTATGTAAAAATCATACTATATTGAGTTTGTGTTTTTAAATCTTGACAATTTGAAAATTTATGTCTTTTTGCTTGGTTAACAAGATAAAAATTCTGTAATATTTTTTATCTTAATCTGTAATGTAGAAGCTAGGCTGGATCAAAATGTCATTTCAAACATGGAATATTTATGTTTTTATGATAACTCCTATCTACCATGATATCATGTTTGTATCAAATGTGGATCTTTTAAAATTTCAAAATAACTTTTGGTTATATTCAAAGACCAAGAACATATTACATAGATTCTTTCTGTGTAGCTCTATTTTGACCATAGATGGAAAACTGTAAATGGCTTCATAGTGTTGGGACATTGCGACATAGCTTTTACAATGTCTTTAGTCATTTAAATGAATGAAAAAAAAATGAAAAAAGATTGAATGTTGAGGTCTGCTCTTGTACTATTTTATTTAGCTTATTATATTGGTCAGTTGACATCATCGGCAACTTTTTATTAGATATTATTATTCTTATAGTACTCTTATATATCGCGTTGACAGGCATAATAATCTTAATACAAGCTAAACGCAGTATTAGTTTTATTATGTTGTATTATATTTTCACATTTCACTTTTATTTACCTCCACGACCAACATTGACGATGATAGCGTTCTTTTTCATTTTAGCCAGACTAGTTTTGTTGATCATGTGTCGAGTTTCATCAGTGAGGGGCGCGGCCACCAGTATAAAGTCACTTTGATTTAACAGCGAGTCCTGAGGTACGAATTGCGCATTGAATTCTTTGGCTGAAAATGGTAACAAATTATAATTAATAATTTATTGACGGTAACGATTTCGATCGTAGATTAGAAAACTTAATTACCTTCCGGCTTTTCCCTATGACCGCTGTATAGGAACTTCGCAACTTCGAAACCAACTAGACGCTTAGCTGTAGCCTGCCCAATACCACCAAATCCAATAATACCAACAGTGCTTCCGCGTAAGTCTTGGCCAAGTACATTTTGGAAGCCAATCCCATCCCATTCGCCTCTGAAAGTAACGTATACTATAATGTGTAAATTATAATATTTATTAAATATATTTATTTATAAAAGTCTTAACGTTTAGGTTCAATAAAAGTGTTTGAAAATCTATCGTATACAGCTTAAATACAACAATATATCCGTTATATTGCTGTATTTAAGCTGGGTTGAAGCACTAACAGAAAACAATATGTATTACAATAATTGTTAAACACATTATAATTTAGTGTCTTATTTCCTCTATTAGAGTCCCCGTGGAAAATCTATTTTCGATGAAGGCGTTATACTATTTTTTTCTTTATTACTCCTTTTATATTCTTCCTCCTTACTCACCTTCGAACTTGATCCAAATTTTCAGGGAAGCGTCTTGCTGCAGCTATCATCAGAGCGACTGCTATTTCGGCGACCGCTGCGCTCAGTACATTAGGAGTATTCGAAAGTTTAATACCACGCGCCTTGAGTTCAGCTACGTTGCAATTGTTGTAGCCAGCTGATGCTGTACTGACTATCTTTAACTGAGGTCCTGTTGTCATAAAGTGTGACGTTTAAATATTTTCACCCATATTTCATTTATACCAATCTAAGTCGGCGAAAACATATCATACGAGTTCTAGATTTGTTGATATCTGTTTAAAAAGGTATAAAGTGATACATAAAATTGTAAATAATGGACTAAGATTCTCGTTCAGTAAAACAGCCTAAAATTAAAATATTAAATATATAATTAGCGAAGCTGATTTAGACTGCTAAAGGCTACTGGGACAAACATTTATGCTAGGAAACCCCAAGAGGACGTTAACTCTTTATATATACCAGCTTTATCCAAGAGTTCTTTGGTGATCTGATGATGTGAAACCCAGACGAGAGCAGAGCATCCCGGAATAAGATTCATAAGTTCTTGCATGTTATCATTCAAACCTTCTTCACCGAAGCCGAAGTACCGCGTCTTTACAACTGTGAAGCTAATGTTACAGCTAGAGTACAAATTTAGTTGTTGCATATATCTACAAATACGCAGTTATGTAGATATGACACGATCAATTATTAACTAAGTATAAGAACATAATGAGCGTATGAAAAAACAGGAATTCCCATGATTAGAAAATCATAGATATTTTAAATGATGTATGAGGCCAACTAATAGTCTTTCTATTTAGTATTTACTTGTTTACTACATCAACATTTGGCCGTAATCATTAGCTGTTGTTTTAAACGATAAAAATACTAAGTCAATGTGGTACTTAATTGTCACGTTATCGCGCCTAGACGTAATTATAGATAAATAAATTTGCTAAATAGCATATTGATGATTGAAATGCTTTTACTGACAAACTTTTCCTGACGGTAAAAGAATTCTTAATAACAATTATTTTCTATAAATAACGAGATAATATAATTAGATAAACAATACTTAGGTACAGTAATAATATCGTAATTGGGAACTAAAAGTTGTTACAACATTATGAAAATATATACGTTACTTATAAAAGTTATAATAGAAACACAATTTATAAAATGCTTGTCCGACTGGTTATTCTATTTAATCTCCGAAACGGTTAGACTGGAACATTCACTTCCAGATATCCGAAGTGGTAGGTCGTAAAATAGGCTACTTTTAGCCAGAAATAGAAGAGGCTAAAGAACAAGACAGTGCAATCTTCATCGTCATTATAAAAAATCAACACGGGTAGAACCGCGTGGTACCGCTAGTGTTAGAAATAATCTATTAGTAAGTAATACACAACATAAATAAGAATTTTATAGGTATGGAACTCATACTCTACATGGCTATTTTCCTACTAAGTTCACGGTATTTATAGACACACCATTGAGTCATATTGTATACCTACTTGAACTTATTGTCACATATATAGTGATGGATATCATCTGTGTATAATTTTTCCTCTAGACATTGTCTGTCAAATATTTTAGTTTAAACTAAACAACAATTTTATGTATCAAATAAAATTAAATTAATAATGAATACATACTGTTCCTCGAGAATTTTTATTCCGCTTTCGGCGAAATCGTTGGATGATACGAGAACTTTGAGGTTTTTCGTCATTTCTGTTGACAACGCGTCACTCGCCGGCAACAAAACGTTCACTACTAATACTATTACGGCACAACAGGTAAAACGATGCATTGTTCACGTAAATTCTATTTATCTTGAACTCCTCAACAAACCTTATCGTAAGCTCTAAAAATGGCGTACCTACAGTGTGATTGTATTCAATGTACTATACTGCAGTATTGTATCTAGTTAATTACTTATCCCGTTCAGGGTCACTTTGTCAACAATTCGTAACATTGATTATAAAAATCATTAATGAGCGTGAACTGTAGTTCAACAATTTCGTGTCATATCTCACTTATTTATTAAATACTGAGAATACCAAAGTTAAACATAAACACTATTATATTATCAAGAAACAAACGTATCTTATAAATTATAATAATTAAAATACTCCTAATACTAAAAATAAACAGGGTATTAACAATAGATAAAACATCATTATTAATTTAATGATCTAATTAAAATATTTTGAAGGTCAAACCCAGTATTGAACATATCTAAATAAAATGTAAAAATTAGTCCATTACTTTCGTACATGTGCGTTTAGAAATAATACTGTTAATATGATGTTATAAGCAGATACTTCAATTAATTAATATACATTACGTTAATTTGTATTTCAAGTGTCTTCAAATACGATGATGCCTATCGTCAGTACGTGAGTACACATATTATGAGGAATAAACAGTAGAAAATTAATTATTCTTTTATTTTTTCAATAATACCTATTGATAACTACATGGTTCTGATATAAAATTAACAGACTGGATAAACCATAGCTTTTCCTTCCATTGCTAAAAGTATATTTTGTGCGGAAGTCCTCGCCATATCATCACGAGTTTTAGGCGTAGCGCTGCCCAGATGTGGTACTATTACTGAAAAAAAAAAAATGTTGAGATGACATTTATTTCGACCCGTTACAATCAAAACTACTATACACAAAAACAGTTTTATCTCAATACATATGAAACTGTTTTCGGTACTTATAATACAAACACGATTTCTTACATTTTTGGCTTATATAATTGCACGTAACGTAGACTTCTCTAACATCACGATAATAGCCATCATTATCTATGCATAAAATTAACATGGGTGAAATCGCAGAGCATCGCTAGTATATTTAAATAAGTACTTACAACAATTTGATAGGGACACGAGTGGATGATCCTTTGGAAGTGGTTCAGGAGTCGTCACATCAAGTCCAGCAGCAAAGATGCGTTCTGCTTTCAACGCTTCGTAAA
Organism: Hebomoia glaucippe; assembly: GCA_025727935.1. NCBI lineage: Eukaryota > Metazoa > Arthropoda > Insecta > Lepidoptera > Pieridae > Hebomoia > Hebomoia glaucippe. Next base: position 1,128,569 of record JAOSYY010000015.1, read on the forward strand.
GCGCGTCCTGGTTTATCAATTCTGAATGGACAAAACTTTAATCTTTAAATTAATATTTCTAAAAAATTTATACAATACTATCGTCGTATCATAATCCGCAGAGACGTTAAAATCCTATGTAACCCGTGTGCAATTGACTTTCAAAACTGAAATTTTAATTATTATTCGTAGTGCGTTTATAGTTAGTTCTCATTTCAATGAAATGACTGTAAATTATTATTATATTGAAGTCTGTATTGTATTAATAAATAGCTAGCCGTTGGTTTGTCTTTATCAGTATAAAGATATAATATTTCATAATAACGATAACTAAGACATGGTTTATGTTATCGAATCATGTCATATAGTTATATAACATTAGTATCTCTAAATAAGTAAGTATATCTGTACATCTGTCTGTTTCTACGCATTTTTATGCATATTATTATTATGATTATGTTATTTGAAAAGGGGTAAGAAAATGTATTTAACATTCGGGCTTTCTTATTTTTTAATTATTTTTATAGCTACTGACCTTATAGATTGTAAGGCAAGCGAAATATTCACAATAAAAATATTATTATGAATTGTTAATATTGGCAAAATTATGTAATGAGTGATGGGATTCAATTTGATTAATGTGAATTTTATATACTCAAGTGTCACTTGCGTAAATATAAGATGATATTAATTGTTTTAAAATATTACGATTATTCGATAAATAGTATTAAGTATCAATCAAACTTTTCAAGTACATATAGGTACAGAACAGACACGGCGTACGCGCTTATTACCTCCTCTACCGATGTTGACAATGACAGAGGTCTTTTTCATTAGCTTGAGACTGTCTTCATTGATGAGATGTTTAGTTTCCGGTGTTAAGGGACAACAAAGTATCACAAAATCGCTTTCCGTCAACAAATGATTCAGGGGAACTCGTTCAGCACCCAGAGATTTCGCTAATAAACAAAAACAATAAGTTAATAATATCTACTTCAACTTATCAGAAAATTCGCTTAGATTTCACACACCTTCAGGCTTATCCGAACGCCCGCTGTAGATGAACCTAGCCACGTCAAATCCCTTTAGGCGCCTAATTACCGCTTGCCCGATGCCTCCAAGGCCAACCACGCCTACCGTGCTACCCGAAATATCTTGACCCAATCTCCACTGGACTTCATACTTCCATTCACCACTGCGATATGCATAAAAGAAATCCCCTTAAAATTTCTTAATTCAAAACAGCTGTGGTATGGTTCATTGTGCGTTAATTATATATAATATATGTATACAAATAATAATTATTTTTCTCTTTATGCATATCGTACTTTTATTCTAATAGAAACGTATCAATAACATTTAAAATTAATAAATTTAGTGACTATATTGAAATAGACATGCGATATATATTATCTTCACCCTGTTTTGATTATTATTTTAAATGGGCTTTTGAAAATATCCGTTGTAATTTTGTTATCAATAAATTACCTCTCTAGCTCTATAATACCAGCTTTAAATCCCCGAGCTGCAGCTATTACTAGGCCCACGGTGATATCAGCTACTGCGTTATCCAGACTGTGTAGTGTATTCCCAAGGACAATACCCCGCTTGGCTACCTCGCTAACGTCGATGTGATCCACGCCAGAAGACATGGTGGTTATAGCTTTCAACTGTGGACCTTACGTAAAAGATGGGCATTTGTAATTCGGGTAAACTGACATAACTTTATTTTTTGATCGTTCATTTTAAGTTTACCACCTACACAAACTGGCACCTAATAAATAATTAATTTTAGTGCAAAATATATACAAACGTACTTCAACCCACCAAGCTTTTTTTACAAGCTGATCAAAAGTATAGAAATGCTGAAATACATAAAGGACAAACGTACAATTTAGTTTTTTATACATATGAAATTTACCTGCTAAATCCAACAAATCCTTTGTTAGACGATGTTTCGTATTCCATATTAATGCGTCTATACCTTTTATATTTGTCGTTATTGCCGGTAGAATTTCTGGCTCATAATCTAGATATGGTAACACAGTCACTGCAAATCTAAAAAAATAAAATGTTGAAAATCATTGGCGTCCGAGAACTACGCTAAGTTTTCCACAGATTTAGGGAATTTAAAATGTAGATGTTGGCAATGTTTGAAACTTAACCTTGAGCGAAGAAATACAATCATGTATTCAATTTTACCATATCATTAATGATGTAATTCTTATGAAATTTATTTATATCGTTACTTGTCTGTGTGAGTACTTATGAAAATAAATGAATACTTACTTGTTTTTTAATAACTCTAATCCCACTTTAGGAAATGTTTTATTTATAATTAAAACTTTTTTAACAGACATTTTTAGTTTTATAAAATGTGTTATATAGGTAATGTTTGAATAGCGACTTTTGTTTAACTAAATATTTGATTCTGTTCTTCAACGAAGAAGATATGACTAGATTGCAAAACCAAGATAGATATATTTATATAATTGTTAAACTTAGGCTGTAATCTGCTGAATTGTGTAGATATTAATATTAAGTGTTTTAAATGCCGTTGTGGTGAATTCAATACTATTATATACTGTTATTAATTTTACATACCGCCTTGAATCTTACGTAACAATTTGTACAGTAGCAAATATACTAGATTTTAAATAGAGTCACCTAGCGTCGAGTAGATGTACTTGTTGATGTTTTTGAATCTGTTTACATGTAGTCATGCCCAGTATTTATTGGATGTTAATATCTGTATGAACAAGAGATGGGGCTACAATACCACACAGTAATATTTTATAAATAAACAATTTGAAGAAAATATACATGAATGCAGAAGAAACCGCAGGACACAAATAAAAGTGCGATTGTAACTAGTATTACATATTCAAAATGGAATAGGCATTCACGCCGAAACTGCTGAATCAATTATCATCAATTTTTGTATTGCGATAGATGAGAAGTTGGAGAAGGTTACTTAAATACTTATTTTTAGCTAAAAAAAAATAAGAGAGTTAAATCTTGCTTTGAAAATATCTAGTCTCTTGTCTGACTAACGAATGGTGATGAGTTTGTCTGTTTGTTTTTCATGCCTATGCTCTTGAACCGAGCATAGCCATGAAAAATAACGCTTTAAACGTTGCAGAAATATTGTTGATGCCAAATTATTTATTAAGATTGATAGATTTTATTTTAAAGATTTTGGTATCGATCAACCACCACGATTAGTCTATTACAGAATTTTAGCAAACCCGTAGGTAAAGACTAGTAAAGAAATGAAAGCCTCTATAATAATGAAGAAACATTAACTTTTTATATGGCCTTAGTTGAGAATCAAACTAGACAAATTTTGAATAAGCTTACCACTAAAAAGATTTAAAAAAAAAAACAAAGAATACTCTGCCACCTTCCTAGAATCGGAGAAAAAGCATAAGTAATGAAAATATGGTTATTTTTATATTTCTAATATTTTCGATCGTATTTTTTTAGGAAGTCACTTCCCTTTTTACTTAAAATCTATAAGGAACTCAGTATGTCAAGGGTATTGATGTGAAACACCTTTTATTTTAATCATTGATGAAAATTTATCTGCTAGGTTTATAAAGCTGGCAGAGCATTTTTAATTTTTTTTATTGACGCAGGCAGAATTATTGCTAAAAACTATCAGTAACTTTAGAACTGTTGTGCATGCGCCTAGAACTTTTTTGATCTGCTGGAAGTTGCTCTGCTAAGTTCACGGACACAATGGTGACTGCTATTTTCAATTTATAGTCTATAATGAACAGCGATAACTTTTAAACCGAAAAATAGTCAAATTATGAATTGGAAAAAGTCGTAAAAGGAATATTAATGTGATCAACGTCTACGCCACCTGATGTGTTTTTTAACTACAGGTGTTTAGGGGCTTGCAAAATGGCGTGTTAGAGTCCACTTGGTTCTTTGAAATAGACCCATCCTTGTATTAAAAAGAGGCTAAAGTTACACTATTGGTACACATTTCTGGTATATTTCAAAAAAAAATATATATATAGACCAGTTTTGAAATTCTTTTTTACGCATTTCATACTAAAATGTATAAAACGGTAAATTTTGAAAGAGAAATTTAAAGGTTCTGATTGACATGAATTTGAAGACTTCTCCAAAAGTAGTCATTTTTTAAACTTTATAAGAAATTAATAATTAAATAATGTTAAAATTCGTCATTGAACGACGTGCAGAACTACTTTTAGACAATGCTTATATAAAGATTTGTTTTATACCATGAAATACTTACGGACCTTAATATCTTTAAATAAATTAAATAATAGGGTCTGGTTATACATAAAATGTAGCCTATTTCGATACACTGACTATGTTTTGCGTCCGACACAGAGCAGTAGTCGTAAGTGGAATATCTTGGGATATAGGCTAGGGTAGCACCACGTAGCACGTGCCCGCACCTTGCTCATGAGTCGTGTGACAGGTGAAGCGCGCGTTCTATTCGGAAAACGGAAATTCCGCATGCTATCCGCTTCTGTTACACTTACTAATTTTACCACGTGCCGTTGATACTCCTTTGTTTACCCCATAGACTATGAAATCTATTTTAAAATATACAATTATTTTTTTATCAACGTATTTATTTCAATGAATAATTGCAAAGTTTTGAGAAAGTTACTTCTTTAGGAACAAGAGCTTATTGAACGTAATTCGTAATGTTATTTTTGTATAAACCTTTATTAATTTTAGAGATTTATATTAAATAAATTCTAAAACATTTTACTTTACGTTATACGTACGTACTTACTACGTTTTTGCACAACTATGCGTTGTGCAAGTAAGTAAAACGATGAAATAAACAAGTCTACAATATAGAAATAGTTGAAGTAGTTCGTTGTATTATAGCGAATCGCAGTTTCATTCAAGGGAGACCAGGAGAGTCGACAGTTTGGCGCCAATCCCGATCAATGACAAACACAACCCTATCCAATATCAAGTATTTACACAAACCGTTGCTTATAACTATCTATTACTCCGTGACTAAAGGCGCAGAATATAAATGTAGCTACTGAATTGTATTTATTGATATTAAAGGTGACCTGGAAGATTGAATTTAATTATTTTTAATTAAAATAAATTTCATGAAATTTGAAAGTAACTTTCTGTAAGTTTAAACTGTGCTATAAAAAGATTTTTTTAAAGCTACAGGACCACCAAACATAAACAGTTGGTGAAAAATCGACGTAAAACCACATTATTTAATTAATATGTAGATACTTCGTTGAAAGAAGTAAGGAGAAAATGTAGTGCGACTGTTCCTGTAATTCGTAATAATTTTGGAAATAGGAATTTATAATTAAAGTCCATTATAAAGTATCAAAAAATATTTTTGTAAAACAGTTTGTAGTAATGTAAAGCTTAAACCAATTTACTTATTCAATTAGTTAAAATATCAGCTGTACTATAATTAAAAAATTTCACACGTCAAAAACGTCTTTACCAGGGCTTAATATCGGCGACATGTCAGCAAATAAATATAGACAAATTGACATGAGGTTAAAGTTTATGAACATTATAGGTAATTCCTATTAAAATATTTTCAAGCGAAACCCTGCGCTATTACGGGTTAATTAAGTTTACAATTGCTACAAATATATTCTAAACATAATCGAGCTGTCCTAATGACATGAAATATTTAGGCAAAATTTACAGTTATTCATTTTGTTTAAACAAAAAATTTTACAATTCGGTTCGTATTTAAGAAAAGATACGTTCCAATTTTAAATGTTTTACAGAATATAACAACTTTGACGTGGAAGAACACACGTGTTTAGCCTTCTGTATATCGTTAGTTATTTTTTATCTGTTCGCTCGTTTGCAGTCACAAATTGTGTCAACAATTGACGCAGATGTTGCCATGTGAACAGTGAATGATTATGTATTGCTAGTTCAACCAGGAAGCTTAATGTATCAAACGCAAACAGTCTGTAAAAGTCACTGACGTACTTATCATATATTATACTGGTCGAATTTTATTTTTTTAAATTAATGTTTATACTTTAAAATTATTATAAAACAACGCGAATAAGTAGTAAATTTTTGGTAGGTTTAGGTACTTTCGCGTTGCTCATGAAAACTTACGAAAATATCAGTAATTATTCAATTATCATGTCCGAATCAAGTAAATGAATTTGTTATGAAGAGAAAATTAATGAAATTCCATTTATTGATGATTAAGATAATTCGTGTTTAATTAGCTCGGTACTAGGGTTGACCAAAATAAAAAGTTTTAATACTACTGGTTCATCAATAGTCCAAGATAAAATATTGTTATCTAAGTTACATTTAGTATATAAAATTTAAATTTGATATGGCAGTTACTAGAAGGTTATATAGGTTAAATTACTTTCGATAATTTGGTTTTATATTAGTTGTTAGTAGGCGAGCTAAGGTCTGTACCTTATTATGAACTGTTCATATTAGGTGATAATCCCAGCCAAGTGAATTATGAATTATGTGTCGACCTATTTATTTTTATTTCAAGCTCTGGAAAAATCATAAACTGAAATCGAAACGTGTATTATAATACGACCTTTCTATCCATAAACGGTTGTGTATGACCCGAAAATAAATATAATATTTAAAAATTTCTGCGGCTTTTTAATACTCGAAGGTGTAGGTGATTTAATAAATTAGTAATAGAAATTATAAAATTAAATATAGTTAAACATGTTACACAAGGCGTCCTTCTGCTAGACACACAGGTCCAGCAAATTTGCTATGACATTATTTTAAAATTAATCTCACGATACAAAGCGTGCTAGAAAAATCGATTGAATTTGTAGGGTGTGTTGCATATTGTCTACGCTATTTAATTGACTGCGGTGAATTTTATTCGCAATAGGTATTGGCAGCCCTATTGCCAATACTTTCGCGGAAACGCAGCGGGTACTTTAATGATAACGATCTCCATTTTAAGAACAAAATGAACATCTCAAAAGCCACGGTCATTGGCTCCGCTAATTTATTGCAGGAACAAAACTATGGTAATTTTTTTTATTTTATGTCGTCATTTTCATGTTGCCGTTTATTGAAAACGTTATTTATCGCTATTATACGGTTTTATTTATCCTTTTGATTCACAATTCATATGTTGAGGTTTATTATAATATAATATATATATATATAGAGTTATATATTTAAGGATGTTTTTATATCTGTCCCCGTAAATATAACCATGTTATGATATATTTTCAACAAATATTTAAATGTATTTTATGAAAATTTTTAATAAATTATTTAGAGTAGTACTTGTTGTATCATTTTTTATTACATCCCGACTTGTAGTCTACACTACGAGTATAACTAAGCGTCATAAGAAGATAATATACCGTCTTCGACTAATGAACCGGGACAATCGCTATTAAATCGCGGACCTTTCCTTGATTCGCTCGTAATACCTTTGTATGACTTGGGACAGATAAAAATGTGAGTTTTATATATGTTTTAAGCTCTAAATCGTCCACAATTGGAAGTAAATAAATAAACAAAGCATATTCGAATAAGAAAACACTTGCCTGGGCCTATAATCAATAACTCTTGTGATCATATAAAGATTGTACTTTTAAATTCCACGAGCAACTTAGCAGTCAGTAAACCTTCCTTGTTTTTTAGCATTATCTCATTAATTGATGTCGAAACATAACTTATTTCTCTACTACATCCCTGTCTCTAACGTCACTTCAGTACTCGCTCATTTTATATAAATATTCTTTACGTAATTCATTTATATTCCATTCAACCATAGTACCCGTATTCACAACTCAACAATGATAGTTTTTAATAAAACAGAATGCTTGTATTAATTCATATTTAAAATCAGACAACTCCAGTGTGTAACTATAGATGTCTTCATAATTTTGAAAATAAACTGTTTTCATTTTGTATTTCTTTTCGATTAAAATTTATAGTATTATTTATTTAATTGCTTTTGTGGGTTTGTTTATTTGTTGTTATTTATTTGTTATGTTCTCCTACCTATATTTTATTTTTTTATGCGATGGGAAGGCAAAAAATGTCGCTCATGGACACCTCCAAGATCAGTAGATCTAGCAGACGCGTTTCGACCTTGGCTATATTACATAAATTTTTGACGTTGTGACATTTTGCTACCGGCCATATTTATTTTTATTTCGAGTATTCAGAAATTCATAGACTGAAATCAAAACGCGGACTTTTCCAACTACGATCGGTGGTACACGGACAGAAATACCGGACAGATTTCTTAAAAAATCATCTGATTTGCTCAAAACATTGCAGAAAAGATATTTTATAAATATTAAACATCAATTAGATCAAGATTTCAATTTACTACTTAAGTGGGTATATACATTTTATGGCAGTGGAACCGAAGGATATAGTAAGATCAAAAATATCGATGAAAAATCTTTTGAGTAATGCAAAAACTGTGAGTTGCAGTAGAAAGAGCTTAATGCAAATGGCAAAGTAAAAATAAAGCTTAGTTTAGATGTGTGTCGCGACACTGCGGCGCCAAACTAGACGCTCTCCGCAGACTATATTCACTTATAAATCTATACGAGTACTGTGAAACTGGGTATAAAATAGTTGCACATTTTCTGCGCATCGAACTTTCTTATTATTCGCATAATGTCATCGCTAAACTGAAAGTGATTATGAAGTGGATCTCCCGAATCTCAAAAATGTCATTGCAGCTACCATTTATACCTATGATTAGCTTTAATTGACGCTTACAAACTTTATCAAATCTTAATTTTATTTATTACCAATTATAGAACTGAATTACACATATATTTAATGTATGTGTGTAGTAGTAGTTCGGATAACAATACACAGCCTAAAGTACGTTTTTTTAATTTTTTATTTACTTAATTTAGAAACCAGATTAAAGTGTATCGAATTTTAGGGATCTATAGATTCACTGAATGGCCCCATTCATTGAATGATTTTACGATAACGACATACAACTGGGAGGCTTATTTATATGAAAAAGCTGCATGTATTTAAAGAAATATTAAATGTATTAAATTCTAAAGGATAAAGGCGATGTATAGATATTTATCACCACCAAACATTCATAAATAATCAATATCGACCTTGAGGTAAGTAGAAGAATTCGTAAGTGGCGTATTTTCGATAAATAAAGCGATGAAAAAGAATAAAGGACCTAAATAAGCAGACGTGTAAGTCAGGTAAGTGACAAATAACCGCATTACACGTCCAAATTAGTTGTAACTGACATAACGCCATGTGCGAACACACCTTTACGATTCGGGAATAAGTTGGGTTAAAAAATAAGGTACGCGCGAGTTGATAAATTAGAAAATGGTTCTGTTGTTACTAGCGTGTTACTAGTTTCATCCTAAATTTATATAGAGTTTTGTTTTAAGCCTCTATGTGGTCACTTAAAACCTTAATGGATGAAGCTATTTAGATTCAGGGTTTTTGTTTATAAATTGACGCGATCGAGTTTGTTCGTAGCTATTTTTTATGGAAATTTACTGTTTATGTTGTATAGATTTAAACTTGGTTACAAATTTATCGCGTATTTTTACCTCGCCATGTTTTATACATACTCGTATACGGGTTCCTAGAATGAACTAATTTGTATAATATAGCATACAACGATTTTATTTAATGGTGATTTAGTTTAATTATAGCAAAGTTTAAAGCTGATTTAACACCTAATATTCTTATTTTAAAGCTATGGTGAGAAGAGTGAATATTCGTAAAATCATAAACACACGTTAAAGTCAATATCTTTGTATATTTTTATATAATCGTTGTGACAATAAAATTTTCAGCAAAGATTTTTTTATTATATATTATTTCCCCTATAATCTTTATTTAACTGTGGAATCCTAAAATAGTTAATAAACAGGATCATCTCTGCTTTTTGTTTCTATTTAATGTTGACAGTTACCGTATTTTAAAATATTGAAGGCCGGATCTGTAATGTGTGAATTGTTATGAATAAAAGAAAACTTCAACATGTTTCATTCAATATTAAAGACATTTTTCTTCATTATATTTACTTTTTGTTTATTACAAAATTAACTTCCTTATAAAAACTTAAAGATGAAATGAAACGCATGTAAAGAAATTAACATAAAATACATTTAAAAAATGTATAGGATCTTTCATTTCACCAAATGGCGACAAGTTTTGTAGCAATTTTTTAAAACCCATATAAATAATATATACTCGTATAATAAAAAATACTTATTGCTATAAACTAAACTTACCACAAGGCAACGTCATCTTAAAATATAAAAATCAATGAAGACGCGCAATGTGCAAATTAATTACTCGATTAAAATGAAGCCAATGTTTCCGTAATTTAGACAGTTGTTATAGGACAGCTGACTTTTCGCCTGACCAACTTCGGATACTCACACCTGCACAGATTTTTTAGCCACAATCTTTGTGCTTTTTTAAATTTATTTCGTGAAACACTGACACCTGGCTATTGCCTAGTGCCAATGTGACTTTACGAGATCGATTCAAGACAGCCGGCTGGAATGTAAGTATCTTGTTCGGCGCAATTAAAAAAATTCAGCTTTAGCGGCCAGTGTTGGGGTAATTTAAAAAGTGTAGGAGAGAATTCTTCAAATATATAGCACAGCTGCTTTTACTGTGAAATGTCGATGGATATTTAGTTATAAAATTTATTTATGTGCCTATAGCAGCTTTACCAAGGCGTAATAACTATTTATAATCACCTTTTAAAATGGACATATGTGAGAATTTTAATATCCTTTAGATCTTATTCTCCAATTTCAAATTAAAATAAAGGGGCAAAAGCACATCATTGAATATTTAACTGTTTTATGACTGACGTATTAATTACCATAACACAAGAGTCTGATTCTCTTTCGACGACTGATATAAAAAGAGATTAGTTAAATAATATATTATAATATAGCTTATCAACCTTAAAGAAAAATTAAGGTTGGATTTGTTAAGATCGAGTTTCATGGTTCATCTCACCCATTTCGATTTCGATAGCCCATATTATTAATTCGAAAATTCATAAATAGCCGTCATACCCCTGTTAATTGAAATGATTAATTATTATATATTACTAGCTGACCAAGCAAACGTCGATTTGCCACATAACTTTATAAAATTTGGGGTTGTATGTATATTTGTATGTTGTATCATAAAAAAATAAAAATTAAAAATGTTGTCTAAAAAATAAAAAAAAAATTAGGGGTGGACTACCCCTAATATTTAGGGGGATGAAAAATA
>JAOSYY010000015.1:1148535-1163693 GCA_025727935.1 Hebomoia glaucippe
ATCAAAATCGGTCAAGCCGTTTCGGAGGAGTATGGCAACGAAAACTGTGACACGAGAATTTTATATATTAGATAAACGCTATACTTGTTAATCTGTGAAAGGTGTTTTCGTAAGACGAACGGATCTTCAAAATTGTTAATCCTAAATGATTAATGCTAAAGATTTGCTTTCAAAACATACGATGTATTGTTTTTAGCGTTATTTCACTCCATCATGTTAGTCCAGCTCTTTTTGTTATCATGCTTCATTGCTGGTTCTTATTTTTAGTGAAATAATGTATTTTTTAGAAACGATCGTTTCATTTAGCTTTACTTACACAATTGAGGGTAAATAATGCTAATAAAAAGTATTCAAAATAGGTCTTTTTTTAGTCAGGATCAATATTTTTCCGTCTCTTCATCAAAGGTGTTATTAGTACTATTACCCTTCTTCGTTTACGGGAGCAGACCCCAAACATCCTGTTTAGGAATTAAATCCAAATTAAATTGAAAACTAATTTTCGGAGACCGAGCATGATATTTTTGAACAAATCTTCTAATGTAATATTAACATGTGTAACATTTATGATGAAACCGTCCTACAGGGTACAGGTGATTACATCAGGTGGCAACCCTAAACGTTATAAGAAAATGTACAAATTATACCACGCCCTTTACATTGATATCTTTGCTTCTCACATTAAAATTCAAAATTGTTTTTATGGAACCTTAAATTACCTTTGTTAGAACACCTTTAGATACCGTTTGTTATTTATGTAAATTATTTATTAATTACAAATATAGTACCTTAAATAGTGCATTAAGTTCTTGAACTTTTAAAAGATTAAAATTTCGTAATAGATTTTTCGCTAAAACTAACTTTCATAACGGAATGTTCATAATTATATATAACATAATGTTTAATGATTTGAATTTTAGTGGCAATTAAAAGAAAAAATGTTATCTAGCTAAACAAAATTATTAATACTTTTCAATACCTTCGTCAAAATTCGCAATGGATATTAAAGCACTAACTATACCTAAAACGAGATTCAAAGATGTGAATATGATGAATCATACACATTTTCGGGTATTATCTTGATTATTTATATTATAAGGATTCGTATGTCATAGGGACCGATGTTTTAAATTCAACAATTCCTAAAGGATATCTAGTGTTATGAGGTATGACTGTATCTATACTTCGTAAAACATTTGAAATTAGAATTCAACAGATTAAACAAGGGAATCAAAATATAGCCCAAATGCTATAAACTAGTAAAAAATTATATAACCTAATACATATAAAGTCATAGACATAGCGACCTTTCCGCAGGAAGTGCCTGTTTTATAAATCGTTAGAGACAGTTGTCCGGTACAAAAACTATGCAGCTGATGAAGGAACAGTTACTGAGGGTATATCTAAGTCTGAGCTAGATGTAAGTCAGTGTGACACCTGCCACAAGGTGTTCGAGACTGATGGACTTTGTTAAATCATCATTCTACCATGCTAATTTGCAATTTCGCAAAACGCGCGCTGGTCACACCTGCTGGGCTATGTTGTTCTAACCAAGTGTAAGGCGATGCTATGAAAAAGATTAGAATTTCTCATTACATTTGAATTTTGTCTTTTTGGTACAATCCATATACAATAACATTTATTTTCAACTACATATTTCAATAAGTAATTATAAATTGTAACATTACAAATAAATTTTCTTCAACTTGCTTACATCCGTACACATATGGAAAAATCCTATTATTACAATATATGTATATTGTATAGGTAAGAATATAAGATTACTACCGCAATGTGTTTATAATTTTTAATCGCATGTCAGTAATATGGTATGTGCTAACTACGATAAATAATTATAATTAATTAAACCGATACAAGAGATCATATAAATATGATAATTGTTTTATTAATATCCTAATAGAAATATATTATTATACATATTATATTACTATTTTACCACTTAATTAGTCTTAGGAATAATCCTGAGGTAAGTAAAACCTACTTTTTTGCTTGTATATATGACCAACAAATTTAATACTTGCTGTGTGACATTTTTCCATAAAATAATTAATTTGATAACTACTAACTTCACATTGCGTTTATTATTATAATCAACTTTTAATTCAGGTATTTCTTTGACGAATACCAAAAGTCCTATAGTGACTTACATACACTGAATATAAAGACGAAGAAATATAATCGGCGACTACAGCTTTCAGGGAAAGACTTCTAAAATGCCTGCCAAATTTCAAATGTCAAAAAAAAAACGCGCTAAATACGTTTTCACTTTTTGTTCTTAAATTTATCGTATGTGGTAGAGCAGTTTAGACGAGAAAATCACACAGAAATATATAATTTGTCTACCTTAATCATCTATATTATACTACTATCGTAACTAATTTCCGCATTTCTGAGTATGCTAGTGCAGGTGCTTAAATGAGTACTTGCAAACGTTTATTTAAAAAAAATTAACGGACCTCTTTACTACGTATATGGCGCGAATATTTTGGCCAGTTAAATTAATTGTTTTTTGTTTAATTACTGACTCGTATAATAAGTGCCTAAGTTAATTTGGCCAGCTAACAACAGCGATGGTATGTGCCATATTGTCGCGTTTACTTTGACAATTCGTGTTTTTTTAAATTCATAAGTAAAGGTGGTCGAATTTGAATTTTTTTATGTGCATATGTATCTTGACCGGTGAGTTATGAAACACATTTCCTTTGTATCAAATTTAAATTTATAAATTGTAATATTATGTTAATATATAATTAAAAAGGAGCATATTATACCTAATTAGTTGCATGTTTTGAAATAGTGTTGTAAAGAGATTGTAAATTTATAATATTAACGATTCAATTTTGGGGATTCTTTCGATGGCAACTCACTAATTTGTACAGTTCTCTAATACAATATTATAAAAAATAGAATTTCAGGGTAACGTAACAGAAATATGTATCTACTTTACATATTTCTGTTCATTAAAAAAACTATATCTTTATTTTTTAGATTTCTGAAGAATCTAATATCAATTTAAAATTATTTGTATATAAGAAATATATTGAATTTATATAATATGTTTATGTTTTGATGCACGAGTAGAATATAAAAGTCTTGATCAAATAAAGGAATTAAATTATTAAATAATTGGCGATACAAAAACAACATCCAAACAAATTATCTAAATTGCACATTGTGTAGGAGAAACAGGTGATAGTTATTTTTTCAAATTAAAGTTTTAAAAACTTGCTCATCGCTCGGGTTAGGACCTGTAAATCATCTGTCAAAACCACATCGGCGATCCAGGAAATACTAGCATGGACATGGAACTGTTATAATGATCTTATTTCATTAATATGACATCAAATTATTATAGAAATATTGTTTTTCTGTGTCATCATATATTTGAATAATAACGCGCATAAAACAAAATCTGCTAAAATATATACGTACCTAATGCCTATTCGGTATAATACTAGAAACTGTTACTGATTTAGCAAGATACATACATTAACGTAAAATGATTGCTTCTTAAAAGCTTGCTTCTTCGAGTAGAAAGTCATATCTATAAAGTCATTTAGGATTTAAGCGATGACAGTTTATTGAGCTATCAAAAATTAGACTTTATTCCAAACTTTTTCAAAATCACCTAAGATCCGTAAGTTTCTTACGTCGAAAAAAAGCAATAAATACGAAATGACAGCGGTCAAATCAATCGGCCTCTGCGCTCCCGCCGCGCCCGGCCTAATTAGAGGCCCACAATCCCGAACCCATTTCCTTACCTATTATTATCTTTTTTTACATTTTTTGTTGTATAATTTAACTTAGTACTTTAAAAGCAAAGGTAGAGTGAAGCTAAGTTCATCACAGGTTAAGTACGAAGTATCTTATTTAACATAGCGACATTATTGGATCGGAGCCCCAATCAGTAGATTAATTGAAAGCTTATAGTTGGCAGTATAATTGCCGAATTTAAGAATTCATTTAAAGTCCTTATGAAGACGTTGGTATAAGCTTTATTTGTAACAAGAGTTTCTGATAAAAATAGATACGGATTTCAACATAATTTTCGTTATATACCGAAATATTTTTATTATCTATGTAATAACTATAAGTTGGTATCTTGGGATTGATCTGATAATAGAGCCAGGAGCTAATTTAGTTTGTAAATTTATTTATGAACTGTCTGTATATTAACTTGATGGTATTTGCACAAAAATGTAGATTTTTAAAATCTCATTGTACATTACAATTTAAACTTTAGCTTTATTTCTTAATGATTATATAAACTATATTTCTACTATGTACGATGACAACTACACTATTACTGGCTTACCATTATTATTAATATAATCTAAAATCTATATACATATTACATTGGGAATAGAAAGAATCTAAATGACACTCTAAAACTGCTTGTTATGGTAAGCTTATGATAGAACGCTTAAATTTTGATTAGGTCTATAAAATATTCAACACCACAAGGCATTCTATAATTTTGTTCATCATTTTATCTTTATCTATATCTCGTCAAATATTTAATTAACTTTAAAGAAGAGCCGTAACATATAAATGGGGAATTATCTATTTTCATTAAATGAATAAATTGAATTGGTTTTTCTTCACTAATCAGTGTTACAAGATTAAAAATTTCAATTTTATCGCTGTAATGAAGAGGGTGTCATGCATTTAAATCACAGATAATACATGATGTTGCTTTGACTGACAATAAATGCTTTACATGTCACATGTCAAAGTATGTGGTAATTGACTAATTAGTCATGCAGTAATTACGCTTAATATATTATAAATATTACAAATTTAAGTTTTATGAATAGATTATGAGCATTTTTATTTATCTTATATAGAAATTAAAATATTGCTTTTAATTTTTATTAATTTTAACATGTGTCTGTCTTTATAAAAAAAGTAAAACAAAAAAAACGAACTAAATCAATTTTGTTCTTCACATTTTTATTTATATAAATCTATGATTTTATTTGATGTGTGTAGACACCTTTATATGGTACAACATTAAGGAAGCAATCCCACACGGTTTTAAAGATTCCCACGGATCAGGAGGGTAACACGTAACACCCACTCCATGTATTTGTGGATGCTCAGAGAAAAATCAAGTTTGCTTAGGCCATAGATATGGACAAATAGAATTTCTTCAGGTCAAATGTTTCCTAAAGATTGGTATACCTACTACTCGATAATTAAGAATGAATATAGTTTTTATCATTCTATTACAGCGGAACAAAAGGACGGGTAATAAGTTTTGCAAATATGTCTCAATATTTCTGTATTTACACGTCACATTTTATTCTTTAAACTACTGAGTCCATTTTTAAAAAACGAGATCTCAGTCGATTTTATATTATAATAAGGAATTAAATTATGGCCAAAAAAAATTGTGATGAAACCTTAACGGTCGTAAATTGCATGCAAAAAGTTTTAAATTTTTAGATGCAATTTATGGTCTTGTGTCCGAAATGTATTTTTGTAATCGAATTAAATTCTAGGGAGTTTTTTGTTTATTAAATATGTGTCATAATCATTAATGATATATTATAGATAAGTTAGACTATTTCTTTTGATTCATAGAAGTAGTCAGTAAATCTCATTAAAAGAATTTGGGTTAATCTCTTACAATTTGTAAACATAAGTGATGGACCTTAAAAGTCAGTGTAATGATTATTTTAGTTAATATTTTACCCTGGGAATATCAGTGACGGTCAATATGTACACGGCAAGTAGTGTAGGTGTTGATGCGTAGTGTATAGCACTAATGTTCTGTATATTTGTTCAGATAATATTGACAGGAGAATCCAACAGTACAGGTCACAGGTGATTTGATCTATTATAATCTACTCACTACTGTAAAACTTTACATAGTGGGGTTAAATATCATTTTGATATATTATGCGTTCGATGAAAAGTTTTGTTACGTGATTATACTATTTTGTTATTAAAAGGAGAGTCAGTAGCTGTTCTAGCTTCTAGAAAAATGTACTGACACTAGATTTAAGATGTTTTAATTACAGAACATAAAGAGTAATCCAAAGTAATTACTGAAGGAATTCAAGTTATAACTCAACGGAAAATATAATAATCTTTATATGTAAATAAGCATTTCCTATATTTTCAACAATAATAGGTCATAACATCATAATTTCGTTTTTATAGAATAAAAATATGTACGATGAACTGATTTAAAACAATATTGTTTTGTTAGTTGCAACGTTACGAGCGCAATAACAGCGCATATATACCGAAAAAAATCGAAATAAAAAAAGCTTATATTAAGTTAAAAATAATAAACGATAATATGATCACCATGCTATGTAGAGTTTTAAATAATGTTTCTAAAAATAAATAACTGTAAAGAAATGTGTGTATTTCATATTTCACTGTAGCAATCATTTATTCAGTGTTACCAGTTGTAATTAAGCTGTTAGAGATGATAAGGCCGTTTGACTGTTCGTTGCCGCTTCCTGTCAATCTTTGAAGGGAACCAGTCAGAAAACTGTTTAAGTTATTAAACGATACATTCATAGACGAACATGATTACTTGATTCAAGATTTTGCATTGAAAATTGCCAAATTAACTGAAACCGAAACACGTAATTTTTCACCGGTTCGTGATCCGAATAAATTGGGACTGATAATTCGTGACTTTTCATCAAGTTATGACAAGAAATTTAGAAAAACAAGAATAAGTTTAACGTGATACAAGGTGTTACGTAGACTAAACGATATCTCGGAATATTCTAAATTGTGGAGGCAGAATATTTTAACAGGCAGACATGTAAATTTTAGTTGAATATTGAATTAACTATTACATAACCCCATCCACCATATCTAGACCGTCTCGGCTTCCTCAGCAACAGGATGTCACATTATTGAGGCGTATACATGTCAATTGACGTGTAATTTCGTGTAAGTGACCTTAATGTAATTACGAATACTTTTATTATTTCCTGAGTCTTGACCCGTAACGAGTAGCGTTTTTATAAGATAATTCAGCAGTTAGATGCTGCAATTGTATACTTTGCAAGTCAAACATAAAATCTTCGATCGTGTTTTCTGACTTTGTAATTATTTCGTAACAATTAATTTTATCGAACTGAATATTAAGTTTCTGTGAACGAACACTTTCGTTTTGTCTTCTTTAGATTCGCTGTTAGTAGAAGGCTTTATCGCTTCTGTGACTCAATTATTATGCATATCTATTATACCAATTAGTTTCAAAATCCATAAAAAATAATTTTCTTTTGAACTATTTTCTTAATTAATTATTATTTAAACAGAAAAATGATTATCGAAATATGAAAAAGAATCCTTGATAGAATTGAGTTCGCTTCATGCTCCACTAATATAAAAGGGAATTAACTTTTTTGTAAGACCTGTTGTCATTTTCTAAGATCAAGAGTGATGGATCTCGGTATTGTAGGTGCCAAGAATATACTTACTACACATGTAGAGATTATGCTCACAAGATTATCTTTTTTTGTTTTTACTTGTTTTATTAAGTTTATCCGTTAATGAGTCCTTAGTAGTTAAGTCTTCTCGTATAGATTAAGCGCATTAAACATATTTTACAATTTTATGTAACAATCATAACAGCATCAAAAAATCTATAACATTAAAAGGATAAGTTAGAACTGTTTTGCCATCGGTACGAGGACTGTGGGAATGTCTGCTCGTGCATCGCCCGTGGCTTATGACAATTTACATTTTTTTGCCCCTCGTACCTCCTCTCGCTTAGAAACTAACCCACGTTAAATGCGACAGCGATTCTATATTAAATTTTAATTTCACAAGTTCATTTTGTTTGCAATTCATACGGCTATATTCTGTAGTAGGTTTAATATTAAACCATTACAACTAGTTCAAATGTTCATTTAAGAGAACTAAATTAAAATAAATATCTCTACAGGTATGGTTTAACTACAAAAAAAAGTATTTCCTTCAATATTTCCTAAAAGATTCGATCAGCACTGAGGTTCATTTTAATTGACCGGAATTTGCATGAACTGCTTTTTTTAATTATTTATAATACAATATGCCAAGTTAATCAATATCTATTTAAAAAAGATGTCTAGAATACTGTCTCGAAATATATTACTTATACTTCTTCTCATATTCAACTGATCGTAAATCATGTCATATTCAACAGTTGGTAGAAATAATAAAATTTTAGGTCGGCTAGTTATCCACCATTCATAAATAGAAGCGTGAAATACTGTAATGCACATTTTATTATCGGCCTAAGAATGTTGTAAAGTCATGGAATAGGAATTTAAATGCCATGCAATAAAATTATAGACTACTTGAAAGAATAGTTCGAACATCGAAAACTATTTTTTGTTCATATTCCATTTTGTTAAAAAAAACTAAATAAATATAATCGCCGCCTCTTATAACTTGTACCGCTATCCCCCGCGGCGCTGAAGCGCTGACCGTGCTCCGTTGAAACGTGCCCTTTCTTTGTCGATAGCGCTACAATCGCTTCAATCGCTAATTGCTAACATCAACATTGCGTGATCTTTTTCGTATAACTGTAAGTGGTATACAGTTTCGAAAATTTTCTTTTTATAATTTTTAAAATTGCACAAAACTATAGTTTTCGCTACTTATTACTTTGGTTTAGATAAATACTAGGTCGAAAATAAGTGTTGGTTGGGTTATTGACCTAACATATATTTTGAAAATTTTGTACGTACTTTAAATAAACATATAATAGACTGATTCCTGACGCTATAATCAGATCAGCAGCAAAAAATTATATCTATTGTAAATTCGCTACTTTTTCCACGTAATCTAAAAAGTTTATTTTAAAATGGGTTTTCTGATTTTTAATTAGCAGAGAGGGATCAAGGAGGAATTTCAAATAAATTATAAGTTCCGCCCTAAGTTACGGTGTCATCGTTCATATCTGGAAGAAATGCGCGATTCCATTTTGGTGTACGAATAGCGAATCCTAATGCTCTAATTAAATAAAATATATGTCTACCCCGCTATATATCTGATAGAGCATTGATGTTAAAAGAAAGTTCATTCTAATAGTGCGCTTTCTATATAATTAGATACTATTATAATAATGACATTAATAGACAAAAACAAAGTAATGACTCTCTGACCCATGTGACCTGTGATTGCAATTTTGGTTTTTCCCGCGGCTCTTTCAAGTTTCACTCTGAGTAAACTATACTCCTTATGAGGTGAAGTATTTCTTTCTGTTTCTTTAATAAATTTTTACTATAAGTGTATTTCATCTAATCTTATTATAAAGGGATTATATGACAAAATTGGAACAATTTGGAGATTCCATTCATACATGATCGAACTAAATCACGCGAGGCTAACTAGCGCCCTCTATACCGACCGTGTGAACTAGCCGCAGGCCGAGACATTCTTTGTGATCACGACACACAGAGGGTGAAACTCAGCAAATTATCCTTCAAGTTTACTCACCGACTAAGGCCAATTTGTTTGAACAGATTTTAAGAATCAAGAAATTAAAAGCATTTTAGGCATGTTTTATTGCTTATGCTCAAACTATGCCAGGGTCTTATGCAATACAGTTTGATATTATAATAATTTAGTATTTAAAAACTTTTTTCAATTAAGTCATTAACCAACCATTTAGTTTAGTTACGAAGCCTTTTTTAAAGAATACGAGCATTGTTGCCTTGGAGGTCCTGCTAAGCCTGGATTAGTTAGACTTAGTACCTATAGCAGATCTTTAGTGATAATTCAACAATCGATCATAAGGTTGAATTGTTAGATGTTTCGAGGGGGCTTATGAAATAGTAGCTTATGCAAATATTCGAAAAATGATACCGCGTAGCTGAAATACTGCTGACGTAAGCAATCAAGTACCGTACCCAGGTATAATGAAACTATTTTTAAGCAATATTTCATAATGCCTCAAACACCTTATCCAAAATGTATGCCAGCCCTCTGGCCACTACGAAACAAATGTGTCACTTTTCATCATTTAAATGCGTTGGCAGTTACAAGCATAACTATTGCCAGCATAAATTATTGGATACCGCAACGAGCAACGCGCACCAGGCTTCTGACATTTGACACCCTATGACGCTTTTTCTTCCTGTTATGTCACTAACATTCAATTTTCTTACAAAAACCTCCTTGTTATAATCAACTTATTATAATTATAACGATATAAATTTATGGTAAATGATGGTTAAAATATTAATATTTATAAGGATAACTATCGTTTTTACCTAAAAACATGTGGCAGTCGCATGAATATGATATGTCTCTTTTTGGAAAGCAAATAAAAGAAAAAGGTATATTCTTGTCATGTTTAATTGGTAGACTTCACATTACCTTTTATTTAATAAATAATATTATATATTATATATATTTAAAATTTAGGATAAAGGATTCAAATTTCTTTATATCAATGAACGTGGAAGTATTCTTCTAAAATTCGTTTTGAAAAACCTATATCTAGTTATGAAATAAAACGAAGGCAAATTCATTTATTATTTAAGGCCAAGATCTCACAAATGAGCTACTGACCAGAAGCTGCATCCATTATAATTTGAATATGGAACACATTTGAATCCCTTCGCATGCAAAAAAATGTCGCCAATTATAAAATTCCTTTATAAAAACTTCAAGTTTACGGGTTAAAAATAAACACCTTTCAATTTTTGGTATTTCGTATTTTGATTCATGGTTAAAGCAACTTTAAACTATTGTAAGTCTATTTTTAAACAAACAATTATATAATCTATTCTCAGGAATCGCTGGTCTGATTTGAAAATTACTTATAGTGTTCGATAGTACATTTATTGAGGAAAGCTATAGGCTATATTAAATTTAAAAAAAAAATAGGGGTCCTTACTAAAAGCCCAATAATATAACCCAAGATGTAAAAATCGAAACGAATGCGAACGAAGCCACCGGCAGAAGCTAGTATATTATATTTAGAAACCTGAATTCGATAGAAAAGGCAAGACGTAGATGTGCCATAAAACCGATGATTGTAAAATAATTGTATTCGAATGTGGATTCTAATGACTTAACACTTTTACACCTTACAACAATATAAAGTATTTCAAACCGAATTCGACAAAGGACCCGCTGTCAAAACATCGCAATGAGTTACTTTTTGCACGTCCCAGGTGCAAAATAAAATAAAAAATTGTTTATGGCGGCGCTTGGGCTCGATTTCTATAGAAGTGTGACTGAATACCGTGTAATCTGGCGCCTTTGCTCTCCGCAGTGGAAGGATTCTCTTGTTTATTACCTGTTCCACATTTGAAATAATCGAATTTGTAGTTGGTTTATTTTTTAATTGCAACGTGAAATGAGATTTCATCGTGGTGGCCTACATTTTACAAAGAATGTTTTGATATGCATTTAAAGCAGTATTACACAATAAACGTTTTTTTCCTCTAAGCAACACAAGACTATTATTTTGTCTTTTGTCATCTATACTAAATACAAAATTTAATTTCGATGCTGTAATTAGACATTACTATAAATTCACATCCAAAATTTCCATTGTTATTGTGTTGAAAATATAATACGATGTCAGTAGAATTTCACTAGTATGACTCGAAATAATATTCACATATACTTTTAAATATATAAAAATATTTTCTTATTAAATACACCAATTTCTACCTAAATCAACCTATCATCAGCACAGTTTTGAAAATAGATGACGAGAACTATAATTTGAATCATTAGTCAGAGTTTTGGGATATGTCAATATCAAACACTATACGTAAATGATATTTGGAAAACGACCAATGTCAAAAGGTTCGATTTGCGCCTGTCTAATATGTTTATATTTCCTTATTTCTTTAAACTTGTTATCCGTCTGGTAAGTTTCGAGGATTAATTGTGTTACGAACGTAGGTGGACAGGTCGTTCTCCAACTTCATTACAGAAGTGTATCTTTTGAATTCTGTCTATAAATTTAGAAATGCTCCAAATAAAAATAAATAACGACAGCAGATCATTGAATATTCATAAATGATGTCTTAAAGCTGTTTTGTAAGTGAACCTGAAACTCGTCGGCCGATGTCTTTCATAAATATAAGACAGAACAAAAATAAAACGCTTATAAATATAAATATTACCAACAGTTCACAAGTTAAGCTGTAAATATTAAATAAGAAACCTCAAGATCTATCTCATGTCAAGTGAACAAAGATTCTTTGTTTCAAACTTGGTTAGCACCACAAATGAACGGTGAAATGTGGTTAATTGCTAGCTTCCTTCCTGCCGAGTTGCCTTCAGCCGTCACTGTTTATGATGCATGTGGGCGTGAACTAATATTTGGTCTAGAGTTTTATAGGACCATTTATAACGCACCATGGAATGAAGTATTTATTTCCTGAATATAATAAACATCATTATTTGTCGATTGGACGACGGACCTTATGAAAAACGCTCCTCGTAACTTTTACATACATAGTACATACAGTACATACAGTAGGGTACATAGTCAATATCATGTAGTAATTAGCAATATTCATGGTCGAAACATAAATAATCAAACGAGGATATGCACTAAACTAAACTTATATTTCGCGACTAAAGAAAATAGGAGACATTCATAAAGAAACATGCGTAATGAAGTTGTTCTTTCTAAGATTATTCATAAAACTATGATCTGTAATTAAATGGCATCTATAGACATTTCTGATCCTTAAAAGGATTAAAAATCATTTAGTCTGTCTATTCGGATTTTGATCATTAATTCTAACAAAAAAAATCTGTTTATGGAAATAGAGTTTCATACATATTAACTATACAATTGGTTAAATTATATGGGGAAAGATCTTTCATCAGGCGCATATTGCTCAGTCAATATAAACGCCGCATTATTAATAAATTATTAAATGTTTGTTTTGTAATCAAGTTGAAGCTAACCATATGATGTATGCAAGTGACCAATAAATCTTTTGGATATTCATTATACTATCAATTTGGCAATAGTTGCAGCTCTGTTATCTAAATTATATTGCTATAATGTTAGGTAAAGCATAAACAGGAGTTATTACAATAAACTCGCTGTTAGGAGCTTTGTGTTCTAAGCCTACATAGTGTACACATTTACCTACAGCAAGGTAGTACCTATATAATACAAAAACATTTATACTTGCTTTCGGAAACTACTCAGGACACATTTAATATTTGTTCATAAAAAAAACAATAGATTATTCTTTCAGTAGATCAATCCACTCGTATAACATAACATAAAGAATTTTAAGTTCCCCAAAATCTGAATAATTAAAAATCGGAATAAATCTTTAAAAATTATAACTAAGAACATGTCGATTACATAATTTTAAGAAGCAAAAACCACATAATCATCGGCTCATTCGTCTTGAAGCTAAGTTGGAGAGACAGACATATCAAACTTTTAAAATCATTAACGACATTAGCTTTCATTAAACGTTACGGTATGAAAAGAAGTGTTAGCAAGTTTAGAAATACATAGCATAGCAATTTATTGTATTAACAATAGGTATACTAATGTGTTAGTTGCATTGACACATAACTTATACGTAAATTATTGATATTATATTCGTGCATTGTTAATTAATTAATGTACTTAACTCTGTATTAATGATATCTTATTGGAAATTACAGGTCTATTTCTACCTACAGTTAGTTTGTCATATTGCAACAATACAAAAACTGTCGTATTACGTATCACTATATAATCACTATATTATATAACGCAATTTTGATCCTTTTTACTCATATAAGCATTAAAAAAACATTCAAATTATGTTCCTCGCACACTTCTCAGGGTGTTTCTTTTATATTTCATTGTGATTTTAATTAAACACGAAAGAAGTCTATGACATTAAAATGTAGTAAGAAATGACTGCAAATAACTTTATAATGTATAAATCATGTTAGCGCTTGCTACCATATTCGCACTTACGTAATTAACCGTGAATATATGCCTTGTTCTACTCGCATTGGGCACAGACAATTAACAGAGCTGTTATTTCGTTAATTCCGCAAATCAGAGACTGTACCTTGTTTGAGTAGGATCTTACAAAGGAAGCATTTAGGATAGTACTGTTAAGTTGACATAGAGAGCGTATGTGGAAATTTTTAAAGAAAAATAAATAGAAGAGGTTACGAAGGCGAAGAATAAGGATCGTAACATTAAGTAAATAAAGTCCACTTTAAAGTGGTGATCGGTGTTGCTTATTATATTTTGTGCAAAGGTTTTTTCAAAAAAAATTAAACCTTCGATTAAAATACGACCTAGTTAATGGTCGTGAAACAATAGTACTAAGTACCTACTTAAAAGTATATTCTCTTTATAACAAGGATAATTGTATATTTTTACTATACTTGTCACATAGTACAACATTATTGCAAAATAAAGACTTCAGTTATTTCAAAATGTATTCAACAAGATCGTTTCTTCGAAAGTTATGGTACGATTTACGGTTATAAACGGCTTTATTTGTGTACTGATGAAATTATTTTATAACTTTTGTTGTCATTAGCAGGATTCTTGTTATAAAAGTAATCCGTATTAAACCCAAATGTCCAATCGTTCAGCTGCTCTGGCACAGATGTCCCGCTCAAATTAATTGGAAATGTCAAGTGCACGAGAGCCGCCATTTTGTCCCCCTTCATGCCTCGTCCTTTATTTTTTTCGCGCGCACGTGGCTTGCAGACAGCTGGGCGAAAATGCATCTATTTTTTAACATGGCAACAATAAACATTTGACATTCGCGCGTAAAGGTGCGTCTTAGATGCGCATTTGGATAATGCGAATATAATGGAGTGACCTATTTAAATTGTAATTAAAATGTCGCTGTCTGTTTCCGGTAATTAGATGGACGGTTCTTGATCAAAACTTTAAAACACCTTTGCCGATCGAATTTTGAGCACCTGATGCGTTTGCAGCTGATGAGCCATGAGGATAGTTTTTAAAGACACCTTTTCGTTACGGAATTTCCTTTCGTAATTATACACCATTTAAGGTTGGCTGGTGGCCATTGGTATCAATTGTTTTTCACCGGTTTTTGAGTCATCGATACTGTGACAAATTATAAGAGACAACAGGATTTTTTTTGAAACAAAACTTTATTGGTACATATTATAGTGAGAAATCGAAACACAGAAAAACA
>JAOSYY010000015.1:1163793-1177565 GCA_025727935.1 Hebomoia glaucippe
AAGAGACAACAGGATTTTTTTTGAAACAAAACTTTATTGGTACATATTATAGTGAGAAATCGAAACACAGAAAAACAATATTACCTATTTGTGCGTGAAAGTTCCGTTAAAGTCAGTTAGACCCTTTCGTAGATTAGCCACCACATACAGCCGAAAAATCTATAAATTGTGTTTCTGTCTTAAGTACAACATATACAATTATTGTTATGGCGATACTATAAAATAATACTTCAATTTTATTTATAAGCCTAGGTAGAAAATTTACGCAATTTTTGGGCTCATCCAAATGTTTAAAGGCTTCAGAATCGTTAAACTACAATTGGATCTTAATTGTTTTTTTTACCCAAGACTATATTTTATGCTACAAGTTTTATTACAAAAGTCAGGAAACGGAAAACGTGAAATACTTGCCAACTGACATTTTAAATATTGCAATACATTTTTAATCAACTTAATAATTTGTACTCATTATAAGAATTTGATAGTATCCATACGCACTATCACGCATCATTGTTAAATTGCAGCCGTTTAAACTTTTGTTTGCTATTTTTAAACCATTCGCAGCTTGCAGTTAAATTACCACAGATAAGATAGCTGCGACAACTGGTTGTTTATACGGACGCCATCTTATTTATTTTGGCGGCAAAATTGACGTTGACAAAATACAATTTAATTTCATACCAAGGATTACAGGGAATTAAATAAATAATGAATTGATTTGGAATGTTAATAAGATCTATACATTGAATTTATTAGAAGACAAATTTTTCATTTGATGTTGTTGGTTTCGTAGAAATACGTAGTTTTATTTTTATTATCGAATGTGTTAACATTCATTAGTCGATATTAAAATTAAATATCTACGAAGGTATACATTTATTGGATTACGTTAATTGATAGATGATTACAAAAGTGCTTTAAGTTTTTACAATAATTTACAGCAAATTAACATTTTACGTGCACTTAGAACTATTTTGGGCTAGTTACATTGAGAATCTGTGTTATGCAAATGGTACCTAATATATAATAAGAGATACACGAGAATTATAACTAGTTTTATGATCAACTGTAACAAAACTCCTTACTTACTCCTTAGTCCCTTTGCCATGGTTTTTAGTTTTTGATAGCCTAGTTAGATTGGACATATTATTTTTAGTAAATTCATGTGTCGTTGCAAAGCATAAAGTAAAAAATTACATTTGGGCGTTTTACCTGTTTTATAGTTCAGTTAAGACGGTATTATTTTTACGTATCCTAAAATCCTTTTCTATCAAAACATATTTCTATTCTGATCCAAACCATACATTATGCAGTTTGAATCTGCCAATTGTGTCATGGTACAAAGCGTGATTTATGTGTTTTAATTCCACCTGATCACCGATGTACCGGATACATTTGTGATGCGTTTCTAAATCTATTCTAGACAAGTTTTACACGTGTTTTCAATCCAAGTAATATGAATAATATTTAAATTGCAGCCTCAACCTGCGATAAGATTTTAAATTCGCCTGAACTTTTCGATGTTTTCAGGATCTTCCTAATATGAATATCAAAATACCTGTTAGGTAAACATATTTTATTATTTGAATTTATTAGTGCCACAGTGCAAGCATTGTCTGAAATTTCAATATAATAAATAAATATAATCAATATATCGCCTTGTCACTTATTATTTTTGCAAATTATCTTACGACGTCATTTATTTTGACTACGGTCGAAAAATTTTATTTATCATCACACCCTTCCTTTAAACCATCCTTATGTTTGACGCGTGCAAAAGACAATACATGCACTCCCAACGGAGGTTGAATTGCATCTGACAACAACTGACATGCGGCGAACGCGTGACAAACACGTGGCGCCACCTATTGTGCTCTTTTCATTATTTTTTAAGGGGTCGAAGATATATTCTCCCTATTAATGACTTTTGTTATATATTCGTATATATAACAACATTTTATCCATATACGAGTACTATCTTCTTCAATGACTAGAGTCTCTTTAAGATCTATTTATATAAAAATGAGTAAATGTGAAAAATCTGTTTGTAATGTCAAAGTAACCTTTTTTAATGCATAATAAAGTATATACGGTACTTATAACAGAAAAGAAACAATGTACAAAATGTTTGTGAGTCTGTGTATATTACAAAAAGCCGGTGAAATTATGAGACACTGACAGAAATTTAATAATTTCACTGTGTTCGTATAGCGAAAAACCCCATAAACAATATTTTGCTATTATGAAACTATTTATAACTACAGCAATCTTTAAAAATATTGAAAGACGTTATAAACGCAATTATTTACTTAACCTTCAGCGGTGATTTACAATTATAAATAAGTCGCTTCCACCAGATGGCCGCGTATCCTGACTGCAGCAGATTGCCGGTAATTATAGGCTGTAAGTGGCGCGTGCGCCCTATCTACCTATGTAGCTCGCGTCTACACTGGCGCTGCGCAAGTGTAAGAACTAATTATTTTTTTATGGCAGTCAAGAATTAGGCACACATTTTTTATTTATTATTTGTTGCATTGTAACATTACTATTATGCTTTTCTTTACGTACCTCAAATCATAGAAGACATAACATTCACAACTTTTATCTCTGTGAAGGGAAATTCGTTACGTGCAGGGGATTTTGTAAATTATGCCACCAAATTAGTATAGGAATTATAACACGCCTAGCATACTAGTCCACTGACTGGTATTCATTTGCTGGTATAACAGCCAGCTCTCTATTATGGGTAAAATATAAAAATGAATGTTAATTTATTTTTTCCTCAAGAGAATTCAAATAATATCTACAATATATTTTTTGAATATGATTGTATAAGGCTGTACTTTAATTCTATTAAACTGCATTTTTAAGTGTGTATATTTATTATGCGCTGTAATGTAGGTAAGCCATATTTTATTTAAACTCTGTTTAGATTAATTTTGAAAATAGTTTTGTTGTCTGACTATACGTTATGACTGTCTTATAAATGATAAAAATGTCATTTTCTCTACATAATTATTAATTAATATTCTAATTGTTTTCGGTAAAGGTTTTATTAAGAATCGTTCATTATGACTATGCCTTTATTAACACGAACAAATTTGGAACTCGCGTGTGGCTTCCGTTCACAGCTTTAGTTCTTGACAGGAGTCTTGAACATGATTTTTATAATTTTTCTTCAACGTCGATTTTATTTTTATAAACAAAAAATCTTTACGTCGCGTTTCATGTCCAAATTACTAAAGCCATCTCAACATATCAATGTAATGGAAAAATCTTTAAATAAATTACACTTTTGAATGAGGTATACTTATTTATAAAAATGCATGTAGTCATAGACACCATGCACGCGGTGGTAAGATTATATTAAACTAAATTTGTCACCCCTTGAATAAAATCAGTTGTCTACGCGAGAAAATATACTTTTATAAAATGTATTGCTTTGCCCCCGTATTCACAGTGTTGTAAGCGTACGTAGCTTGAAAATGTGAAATCTATGATAAGTAGATATCAAACTTAAAGCCACGCCTAAGAGCTAAGTCTTAATATATGTAGACTATGTAATAATAAATTTACTTGTAGCGTCTCTATTTTATAGCGCAAAGATTTTGTTTAAATATATTTTGAAAGTTAGCCGTCCCCTGCTTCAAACACCAGGATGCCGTACTTCCGAAACAACTGTTTTTAAGTTATGGCATAGTGAGTGATGGCGTAGTTTATTTACGTTAAAAAGCCGAGCTTAACGGCTATTCATAAAACCCGACTTAGCGCTGTCAAATTGTATTTGAAGTAAACAGATTGAACATGAGAATGGATAGGCAGTATATTTAACTAGATTTGAAATTAACTGCTAAGAGATCACAACTAGATCTTGTGAAATTATACTTAAATCTGACGAATCATTTGTCTTGTTTTTAATGCAAGTTCGTAATATATATTAACCTACAATCTTGTATCATTGATTAGATACGAATGCCGTATATAGGCGCCGTCGTTTACTCATCTAAAGAAGTAGTTGAAGAGTCTAAAGTATACTAAAATAGCCTATCTCCTTATGGAATCTATTTCTATACCAAAATACATCAATATCAGTTTTGCGATTTAGAAAGGGGACAGCACCGTAAACATTGTTTTAAAATATTAATTAAAGTAAATTGATGTAAGTAAAAAACACTATCAACATTAAATACGAATCTTATAACGTTAAATCGTAAAATTAAATATGATAAAATAGCATCTAATCAATGAAAAAGATTACTATTTAATTACTCGTAGTTTGTACTCATTAATTTATTGCTGTCACACATGTTGCCAGCCCCAATAATTGAACATTATCTGTGGTCCTCTGAGACGTGTTCGTCATTATGTCGTTACATGCTTATGGCTGGTAAACATACGTGTCGCATCCTGTCAGAATTCATCACAAAAACACTTAAAGAAATTTTTCAAATTACGCAATAGGGGAATCATGTTCACTAGGTATTTGAATCGAGCAATTTTTTCATTGAATAGACTATATCACTAAATAATGACTAAAGATTGGATTCTCATAGATTTAGGACATAGGCTGTTTAACTGAATAGGTTTTGTGTATTTTGTATTGCCGCCTTCGCCTACGTTCAACATTGTTATTGTGGTTCCTTAGTGGAAAACATTTAGCAAGCATCAGGTTCGAGGTCTGTACATACTAGGTATAACTATTCAATGGCACATAAAACAAGTGCTCTCCTATTGGAAATAAAATGTCAGTAAGATTTTTAATAGACGTATATGTCTTTTAAAAATATATATAGATATGTATAGACGTATATACCTTGAACAAGACTGTGTATATACACAGTCTTGTTCAAAGTACAACTCTTTAAATTATCATTATTACCTGAATATTTCATTAAATAATACAAATATTTAATTTGTAGGCGGTAAATATGGCCAATTTGGAACTAATTAAAATGGGCATCCGGCTCATTTGCTGTCAAATTGTCAGAATTTAAAGCAATTTTTTGCTAAGCGCTCAGAAGCGGCGCGGTCGGTGTAAACAGATATGTTACAGTTTAGTGGATACGACTCGAGGATTATTATGACATAAAAAAAGTCTTAACGTAGATATGACCCATTAACTTTCTTGTAAACATTATAAAATTAAAGAAAACCTTTAATACGGGTAGAGTGTGAAAACAATTATTAAATATAATTTTTTAAACTTCTTTTACATTTCAAAAATTAAAAATTTGATATTTCATAAACGAAAAAATAGGATTAATGCCACAAAAACAATATTTATATACCATTTTCTTCGTAAAATATTGTTTAATTATTTTCAGTTATTGTTAGACAACACTGGATATTTAAATATAATAATATTTTAGCTATTTTATAAATACGTTGTTTTATACATTTAATCGATCGAAGGCAAGAATATCAATACTATTTCTAGCATAGAGGCACTAGTAGCGGAAGTGCAAGTCGTTATTTCATATGACGATGACATGTGTAGGGTTGCATGTGTTGCCTTGGGAAGGAATTCGCAGATATACTGATGACGACATAACTCATCTCAAGCACTTTTTTATAATATCCTAATTCAGGACCCCACAAAGATTTGTTTGGTATTTATTTGTGTTTTCTTTGGTCAAGTGGTTCTGTAGATTAATTATTTCTACATGGTGGCCACAATTCTATTACAAACATTTGGATTAATGGAAATATTCCAAACTGATTTTAAAAATCTGATTATTGTATGCAATTATCTATTAAGATTTCTTATATTGGAAGTTAAGCGGATCAAATACTACCTATATTTTTGCATGAGAACCTTAAGGTGGTTAAATTGAAAATGAAAGTTTATATGAGAAAATCATCTAAACTTTTACTTATAATATTCATATTCATGTTTTGCCAAGTAACTGTTTCAATAATTTCCAACCATTATCTTGTAACGCGTTACGTCTCTTATAGACCTGGGATTTTAACCACAAATCTTCTTTAAAGATACAAAACTAATACAAAGTTTATTAAAATAGTTTCATTGTTTTAAGACAAGATTAAAAAAGTAACCCGCAGCAAGGCGACATTTGATATTACTATAAATAGTACACAAACAACTCTTCTAGAAATTAATATTATTACAAAAATTCCATAAGTTGTTTGCTTGTGACAGTTTTTTTATGTCAATGTCTGTATTGTAAAGTAAGTTAAGGCAATTTAAGTAAAAAACATACTTTAATCGGCTTCGGAATCACACCTTTGTAGAAAAAAATTAAAATATCGACCTTCACACAGACTTTATAGACTTATTCAATCTATAGATTAGGCAACGACAAATTAACTAGAATGTATCTGTCTTCAAAGCAAATTTTAAGCTAAAATATTTATATTAGAACACAGTACATTCCATAAATTTGCGTGTGATGGTAACATAAAATAGGTTAAAATTTTTTTTTATTACTATGATTAATGGTGATGTTATCAAAGGTACTTCATTCAAGCAAATGATTTACTCTTAAAAAATTGTATATTCATATTTTAATAACAATACAACGAAAATTGCAATAAAAAATATAAAATAAATATATAATTACTTATAAAGGCAGAATAAAAAGTTAATAGTTTAAATCAACTGGCTTACATTCTAAAAAAAATTAACGTTACGTGTTACGTCTATTATTTTCTTTACTCTATGTCTACCTTACGCAATGGAGTAGTATAGCCCATAGAGGGTGCAGGTGTGCGAACAAAAAACGAAAGGATTCTTTGCAGGTGCGGGATCAGGTGCCGGGATTTGGGTTAGGAGTTCGGATCCCGTTGCTTACAGGTGGAAAATATAGTACTAACGCTGAGAAATTTTACGAAATTTTGTAGTATTTTCAACAACTCTAATCTATATACAATTAAATTAGTAACGTTATTGTTTAGCAATTTTAAATAACACAATAGCATTTATATAAATTTTAAATTAAAAATCACTTTTGCAAGTTATACATCATAATATTTATTGTTTATAATAAAATGAATATACCATGAAATACGATGTTTTGTAAGAAATTTATATGTACACAGTAATGACTTCATTCAATTGCAATTGAAAAATGTAAAACCGATCTAATAAATTCAGTTATTAGAAGAAGACTATAGGTATACGAGTAAGTATTAGTCAAAAACATGTTGATGTGGATTGTGTAAATAGTTTGTTAAATATCTCTATTTAAAAGTATACACACTACATAGAAAGTTCTTAGTGTGTGAGACCAAAAATATCGAATTATTATTTCTATTGCCATTCTAAATTAATAACCCCAGGGCAGTTAAAAAAAACTATACAACATATCTTGCCCATAACTTGTATGATAAAAAAAAAACAAAAATAATTTCGGATTTGAGCGCTGGCGCACTGCCTGTCAATGTCAGGTGAGTGACGAAGTGACAGCACGCCATTGTTTGAGGAACAAAAGTTGCTTTTTCTTTTACCCGTGAATTGTTTCGATAGCATTACAGGTTAAAAATCGCAGTGTTGAAAATTGGATTCTCAAAAGTGAAGTGTACTATTTGTTGTAACAGTGTCGGTCGCATTACTTACCACCTACAAATTATGTGCAACGACATAAAAATAATAAAGGCGTTACTTTGTTAACAACTATAATTTAATTTAAGCACTATGAATTTCTTTTCAAATAATATTATTGATATTAATAGCTTTTTGTTATGCATAATATGACGCATGAATTCCTATCGTATAAAACAAGTACAGTGGAAAATTTGCAACAAATCGAAAAATATTTTTAATAATTTAGTAGGTATCGTAAATATATATTATTATGGTTGCGACCTTGACACAAGTATGCCTCGACGCCTGGTCGCTGTTCACTACTGACTAAATTGTTTTTAAATAGTTATTAATTGTGGTCATCTAGTTGATACTTTCCTCGTTTTCCAGAAGCGTACTTAAAATGCACATCTGGGAGCAATGAAGGACCTTTACAGTGGCAAAAAGTCTAAAGTTTATAATTGTATTGTTAAATTAAACTTTAACACAATTATATAAGGTATACTTTGATGTGTCGTAGTAAAAAGAGTCAAAGCCACTGAACACCTGTTTCAACCACGGCGTTTATTTTAAGCTACTCTGAATAATTTTAGATTGTATTACAAAGATTTAAGGTCTAAAATTAAAAGAAAATTGTAGCGCAATGCATTCCTGTTGTTAGGGATGTTCGCATAAATTATCGATGTTTCGTTTCGGACTTAGATATGTATGTCTCTTTCTAAACACTTGTTTTATTTCGTTGCGCTAGAATGTGAGGATATAAGTGCCACTGTCTGTTCGTATCTTTTATTTTGTAAATATTTTCTATAAAGATAAAGAATATAACATAAAGAAGTAGATTCCTAAACTTCGTCACATACAAAATACTCGTTTAAGGTACACATAATGATTTGATATTTTTTAATAGTTTTATAGGAAAATTCGTTTTAATCTTTATGGGACATATGAATTAAATTGTGATAAAAAAAAATTAAATATTAAAGACAGCATTCATTAACTCTACAGTTAAATATTGAATTGCGTCACAATTGCCCCTGAATGTTAAGTAGAATGTTCAGTAAATATAATTTCGAGGAAGTAACTGTTGGCATTTTGCTTTCGGAAGCAAATGCTACTTGATCGACGCCAGGTCACGAGGCTAGTTCATAATACACGAGGTGTCGGCGGCTAGCCGGCGCCACGACGGCAAGCGCGGCGCCTTCTGTCCTGCATGTTACATCTCTTTTTTCAAGTAACTTTAGATCTTCCTGCTTACGTTTTAAAGTCTACAGTCCAATTTGTTTAATTTAAATCAGCTGAGGATTCAATCAAAACATGATTTCCAGCTTTGTTATGATATTCATAAGGCTCATATTACAATTTGTTTTGTTAATATTGGATTTATTCCTTTTTCCAACTTCAACCGCTAGCGAAAGAAAGCATTTTTTTAGAAATAGTGTATAATATTTTAGCAGTATAATTTGGCCGATTAACGCTGGCATAATGAGGTACCAAATGCATTTCTAGTCTTTTATATAAGATTTAACATTTGTTTTGCAACTGTAATATCGCTGAACCACATTGATATTCTTAACAGTATTTTTAAAACGGGAACTACAAAATCATGTATTCAAAAGTGATGAAAATAAGCATGATTTTCTCTAATCTTAAGTATATAATAATATTACTTGCCTTTCTATCATTGATTTTTTATTTGTAATATTTATTAAAGCTGACTTATATTGCACGTAATAGAGTAGGAACCGATTTAAAAATTCAATTAATTCCTATTTTGAAGGGACAGTTATTTGATTAAGTATTTATTTTATGTTACATATCTTTAAATGTACTTCATAATTTTAATTTTTTAAACTTCAATTTACCTTCTAAATCTTTCATGTTTTATGTTGCTTCCTTCATCGTTCTTACCCGTGTTAAGCTAATTTTTAGAAAATTTTACGTCACGTACGTGATGGTCAATATTTCAAAGAGAACCTAATCAAATAGTTTAAAAAAATGGATGCTAAACAGAACGCGACAATATTCACGCTATTCCCCCGCGGTCATGGCTAGGTGTCAAAAGCCTTACCTGACCATTTTGACGCCCACACGGAACAAGTTTATACTGGGTCGAATATTTACAATCTCATGCGCATTATGTTTACTCAGGAGTTATCCTTTCACACCTATAGTATTGAGACCGCTACTCAAATCATTGTCCAAATAGCATGATATTTTTTGTAACTTACATATTTCATTAAAGGTGACGGCAATTAAAGGCGTAATTTTAAGGTTAAGCATCTTTCATATATGTATTCCACGTATACACATTTTATAAGAAATTTCAATGTGTATACGCTTATGAGCCAAATTTATGTTGTTACCCCGTTTGAGCCCATAAAAATTCATGACAAAACCTGTATAAAAGGCTGGAGGCGAAACTTGCTCTTTTTGCATGCCGTTCCTTGAATCTGAGGAAATGTCCGAGCAAAAAGCCGACGGAACAGGATTTCGTATCGACGTTGCCAAATCTGGACGCGTTAAGAGATGATAAAGGGGACGCCGCCTCCATGCCGGACCACAAATCTGGCGTTGAAGGAATCACAGCGAGACCAAACAAAAACACATGTTCTTCCATAAACGAAATACGCGTCGACGCCGGCTACATTTTAGGTGAGACCGTCGCGCTTAAAAGATTAATTTATATCGTCGCTTATCAATTCTGACGTCACTTTTATCATGTCATTATGACCAAGCACCTTAAGCAATTTCAGATAGTTCAATCCTGTTATTATCTTATTCTAAAAATTTTAGACTTGTTTGTGATAACGTATCTCACTTGTTTTTATACTCTTGATATTATGATTATTGCAATTGTTTACTATTAACTTTATTAAGTATTCTTGAAAACCGATTTAATTTTAAGTATCTTACGTTATGATCTAGTAAAAATAAGATAACAAAATATGATACATTGCAGTTCGCAAACATCAAAGTTTTGTTTAGCTAATACGAACCAAATGCACCGCTCGTTACCCAGTGCGAATAAATGATCGTAAACTATCGTAATGCGTACCGTGAGTCACGGATGCGCAAGTGCACATGTGGACGTGGAAATAGCCTGCAAGTTGTAACAAATGTTTAGATCCGAGGCGGTACAGTGTTCACAAGTCACCGCCCCGCGCCGCTGCGGCCGGCCAGGGAATGCGACCGTCTGGCGCGCCAGTGCTGTGATATGTCGATAACGACATTCACAGCATTAATTGAAGGCGTTTAATTAAACAAACGCAAAATTCTTATACGTCATTCTATCGATTGTACTTGTGACAAGATTATTCCATTCAATAATCATATTATAAATAATCATCAAAAAGAATGTATTATTTGATAATTTTAATCTGACTAAATCTTAAAGAAACATTACGTTTATACTTAGGTATATATTTTTGTTTACTTTGTGATACAGCAGTAAATTTTAAACAAACAATAATTCTTCAAAACAATTATATAAATTTAAATGTATTTGTCG
Source organism: Hebomoia glaucippe (assembly GCA_025727935.1). Classification (NCBI taxonomy): domain Eukaryota; kingdom Metazoa; phylum Arthropoda; class Insecta; order Lepidoptera; family Pieridae; genus Hebomoia; species Hebomoia glaucippe. Next base: position 1,174,845 of record JAOSYY010000015.1, read on the forward strand.
TAAAAAAATAATGTAAAATATTATTTTTCTAGAATTATGTACTATGTACCTGCTATATGCTTAGAATAATAATTTTTTAATATCAAAAGAGTCTATATTACTTTCTAATTTTAGGAATTTGCTTCGAGACAATTAAATTATATAGGGTTTAAAATAATAAAATAGAAAAAGCCATAAAGCTCGTTAAACTGATTGTATATTTATAGCGTGCTTTGAATTCATACAGCTTTATGAACAAAACTAACTATGGTCAGGTGTCACATCATCTATTCGTACCATAATTCGTTTCTGACACGATTTATTTAATAAGACGTGAGCAATTTTTCAACGTTCGATAAACCGATCGTATATCATATCGGGCGCATCTCTAAAGGGCGAGACCGGCCTGGCGCCGTACTTTTTTACCCCGCCTCGGCTCGAGCCAACTTATTACTTTAGTTAACTTCTAACTGTCGAACGAGGAGGGTGTATTTCTTGTCGTCAAAAAAGCGGAACGAACGTGAACGTAATTGCAAAGTAACAATGATATTTTTTTCGCAGTGATATTTACTGTGTCGTGTTGTTGGAGATGACCAATTGAGTGGATATTTTAAGTTCTCTTTTATGAATTATATTTACATTTTGGATTGAAAGTTGAAGAATACGTTATTATGTCTAGTGTTTTGACCACCAGTACTGCTGATGCTGTAAGGGCGGATGTGAAAGGTATGTATTATTTAAAATTATATTTCTTTTAATTTTAAAATAAAATTGAAAACAATAAAAATTATAGATGTATTTTAGAAAATAAATTAATTTTGAATAAATACTGTCGATAAGATCGTAACAGCCCTTATATGATTAAATTAAGTGATTGAAAGTTAGCTACCAAATGCGTCCCTTTTTTAATTTTTCTTTATATATACAAAAAGATACAGAATTTTGGGCGATGGTTCATAACCGATATGTAAATTATTATGTATACACCTTATATACTGTAAAGTAATGAGCACTGTTGTACTAATAGACTTAAATTTCACTCTTTTAAGAGAAACTTCTGCTTTATGTGTCCATCAACTTGATGCCCGCTAATCTATTACAGTATATGCACCATGTATGACAGTCACGTGGGTGTAATAACTAATAAATGGTAAACTTACAAGCGCCGGAAGCCAGCGGCCGTCCAAACTATAAATCCCAACTCCAAACATGGTCGCTCATAAATAAACATTTAAATCTGTAGAAGGTCTCATGTAATTTCTACGGCAAATTGCTGAACTCCTACTTGCATGCATCATGACTCATGTTTAAATATTATTTAAGTACTGGCTCGATTTTTATATGGTTAATTCCATGTGTGTCGGATGAAATTATTATAGGCGAATATTTCCTTACACAGTATATCTACTCCTAATATTTTCAATAAGATGTTGAGAGATAAAAAGGAGAAGCTCACTTGGCGCCGGATTTAAACAAGAAAAATAACTAAAGTTGTGTAGTAAAAGCTTTTACTTAACTAAGTTTTGTAATATTACATTTATTGACTCTAATGTATAAATTTTAATGAAATTCGCAGGCATTTTACTGAAATCAACAGATTATAAAATATTTCTATAATTTTGTTTTTATAACTTTTAGAGCTGTTTCAAAATGTACACATTTGTTGTCATAGTACTTTCAATTAACCATTTATTGCCCTTTGGTTTCTTTTTCATATACTTACAATGACTATTCTCCTCACTGAAACACGGCTTATTTAAGTTTTAATCCTAGAAATTACGTGTTGCGTAAACCATGGATAACAAATATGTGTATTCTAAACATTGTGTCAGATAAAATAATTATTTTATCTGTAATTGGGGCAGGCGACGATGCTAATGAAATGATCAAATAACTATCGAACATTAAATAACCATAAATATTGCAAATGTTACTTACTGATTCTGAAACAGACATATTGCAAAAATGAAATATCATGTCATAACAGCATTTTATCACATAGTTACACCGACTTGGATTTGTCGTTAGAAAATCAATCAATACTAATTTATTTATCAGTGAAAAATAGAAGGGTTTCGAAAAACGCCTCCTGCACATGTTACGAGGGTGGAAACAAAAACCATTCGTTCATCTATACAAGTGTATTATACTGCAAATTTATTTCAACATCCATTCATACGAATATAGCTCTTAATTCGTTACCATTAAACGTCATTTGAATGTTTCGTAAATATAATTTTAAATAGTCACGTATGTTTGTTCACATGTCGCATAGCGGGGGTCGTGTGAGATCTAAAAAGACGGAACGAATTTGTTCATTTTTTATTATAACTAGGATGCCAGTGCGTTCTTTGCAATAGGAATTAAAAAAGTTTTAATATGAAAGTTTTTCCTACGTATGATATAGATGTTATATAATTACTATTAAGTTTACAATGGTAATTATAGTTTGTTTAGATATTATAATCATATAGGAAGAGATAAATGAATATAAATTCAATGATTGTTCCATTTAAAGCGGTATCAAGATTTTTCAGTACGGCATTATTTTTGTATTTTATTTAAATGACAACTTATATCCTGTCATTACCAAAAACGAACGGACCAAAATCCATTATTCAGTATTGAAGTTTTAAAAGTTAATTCAGACACTACCCATTTACATTTATTTTAGTGGTAAGTGTATGCTTATACGTGAATATTTTCTTAAATAATTATCATATTATATGTACCTAGATGATT
>JAOSYY010000015.1:1177665-1192654 GCA_025727935.1 Hebomoia glaucippe
TATAGGAAGGTAAACGAGCATACATTTCACCTGGTTTCAAGCGATTCCTGTCGCCTATGGACTCCTACAAGACCAATACATCTGGGAGAATTAATCATATTGCATCAGTTATATCTAGTGACGTTCTGTTACCGGTCGTATTTTATTAAAATATTGTCATAGTTGTAAATTATATTCGAATTTAGGACAATTTTAAAGGAATCCTTTATCTGTGGTATTTTAGTATTTGCAGTCTGCATGATCGAAATATCTCTTTGCGGATTTATCTATTTAAATTATGTTGTAATTATTATTAACCTTATATAATACTTTAAATAATGAGATTCAATGTGTGTTTATATCGATAATTTCACATACTATACAAAAAGGTACAACGTGTGTAATTTAGCCGTCTTAAAATATAGTAAATTTATGACATGAAGAAAACAACATACGTCTGTGTTATAAAAACCATTCAATGATAAATACTAAATGGAATACTTTAATAAATGACTTCAAAAGAGTTATTACTATCTAATTTTGGAATGAACTACAAAACTTGAAAATGCTCTTTTTTGTCTTTGTTTTAGGTAAATACCCAGTTAGTACGTACATACTGTATTTACGTGAATGGTTTTGTTCAATAGTTTAGGTATCATATACAGTTAAGTTATCTTAAAACACATCTAATATATACTAATATTATAAAGCTGAACAGTTGGTTTGTTTGAACGTTCTAATCTCGGGAATAACTGGTCCGATTTGAAAAAGTCTTTCAGTGTTGAATTCATTTATCGAGGAAGGCTATGGGCTATATTATATTAGTTATTAAATAGGGATATATAAAAATAATAATAGGAGATATGGGATGAAACTTATCCAAAAATAATATGAGAGACAGCTGGAAGTGGATGACAGATTCGAAATGAATGCGAACGAAGCCGCTGGCAGAAGCAAGTATAAAATAAACAAAAAACATTAAGCTTCAAAATAAATTCGCACAACAATAATCATTAGTTGCACAGAAGTCACCCTTTGCTTTTTACGCAGATACAGATGTCAAGCAAGCTAAGCGTTATTACAGCTATTAAATATCCCATCTGCACATCCACATCTGGTTACCAATTGGGATGACGTCACGTGACATGTGGTGACAACCGTCCAGTGATGAAAAGGTTTATTGTTCTAATAGTATTATTGTAATAACGAACAATTTTTATAATTTTTTTACTCAGAAGTGAAAAATTACCGCATTTATTTTAGCCCCTATTGTCTTTGTCTATAAAATATATAGCCATCTCTGTTTGATATATGGTAAGAAAATTTTACGAAAATTTTTACATATGTATATTACATAAAGTACTTTTGAAATGGATTAAAACAAAGTTACAATAGTTAAAAACATGATAGGTCTGAGATCAATAATTATCCAAAAAAATTAAATAAATGTGTATCTAAGATTTAATAAATAAAGTCTTGTTGTTATGTTAATAAAATTATTCTGTTTATGAATACTGCTGATTTGCTGTTCACAGCTTGAACGAAATATTATTACTTGATGTTGGTATTTTGGGGTTTTCCAGTGGCGTAATGCTTGAGGCATTGATAGAAAAAAGCGACCTCATGGTCTTGTGATTCCGCTTAGTTGAATAATTTAGTTTTAGAATAATTCCATTTTAAATTAAGCAATTTTGCCGCTGTTTTTGCGGTGCCTATGGTAGTTCTTTACATTAAAAGTAAACTTAACATTAATTTTCTTCACTCGTACTGATTGTAAGGATGTCATAATGAATGCATTTCCAGAAAGTGGTATAAATAAACTAACAAATTTTTCGAAAGTTGTACGTTGCCTTGTAAAGTATTTCAGATTTTTAAGATATTAATAATAATAAAAAAACGTTATTCGATATCGAGGCGGAAATTTGTGATCGAATTTATATCAGTTCTGTATAATGTACACTCTTGTTTCACAAATAAAATTGTTCACGTGCTTAGCTCCACGTGACGTTGTTTCAAAATATTGCCAATCGTAAAAATTCAACTGAACTATTTATTACTACACTATTGTGTCATGTGACATTGTTATAAATTCATTAAATATGGCAAAAATCTGTGTGTAATTTTTATATTTAAATTTTAAAGAATGCTGCAAATACAGTAGAGTTTGTGTTTGGCAAAGTTAAAGTTAATATGAAGTACAAAAAGCTAATCATAAAGAATTTACAATAATGCAATAATTATCTTAATACACTATTGGCCTTAATGTATTACTGACTTATTAATGGTGACCAACGGGCAATTATAATTTTATAATAGTATTATCATATTTTAAATTTTGGTTCATTATTTTTGTGTTAAATGTAAGAATCCCATCAGCATATGGAAGAACAACTATTTCATAGTAGATAAATTAAAAACAGCTGTCTGAACCGTTACAGAACTGTTAAAGAACAAGACGATTATTGTTATAAGCCTTAATAATTATTTATTTGCAGACTGCCAGGCACGAGGCAGACAGATGTATTCTAGACTTGACAGATGTTTTGTCAAATGTTTCTATTCTAGTTTATTGCTGCCTGCATTTATAAAATTAAGCGATACACAAGACAAATAGGTTTCTTAAACACAGTTTGAAATTATATTAGTATCCAAAACTAATATCAAAATCAATTAGGATAATAATTGAAATCGAATATTGAAATTGGTTATTAATTTTTATTAACAGATTCAAAAACCATTTTTATTAAAAATCAATATAATATTTATATATTTTACGTAAAGCACGTATGTACTTAGTATAAATATATACATCGATTGACGTTGTGATCTATCAAGAGCTTTTACTTATACCAAGATATATTCGCTAAAGTAGTGTTATGTTGTACCAATGGAAGACCTATTATAAATTTTGCAAATAAACATTAATATTAAAAGGGATGACGGGAAGCCAAAAATTCTTTGAAAAAGACAAAGGGAGGAAGCGATCGGGTGGCCAGACACAAAAACAAAAGATTGGCCACACTTCCCTTGATACGCGGATACAGAAAAAGTTGCGATATTAAAAAAAAGTCTGTAGTAGAAGGCATAGAAGTGCTAACGTATAATTTGGTTACAATTATTAATGTTCTCACATGCTAATAAAACGTGTTATTAAACATATTTTTGAAAGCTCATTGCTATCTTTAATATTTTCTGATCATAAATTCTCGTAAAACATTGCAATTGCGTAGGCGACTAAACAAGAGTTGTAAATCGTATTGAGTTTCAATCTTTGATTTAACAGCTTCCGGTGAATATAACTTTTATTATATGATGGCACATTGCAATCAAACTTGTAAAAACAGAAGTTTATTTAAGAGTTAACAACTGTCACGACGCATTTTTATAGGCTTTATATCAACTTGCGATATACCTATATCTTGGTTGTCTTCAAAATTAAAAACCATTTTTCTACCACTTCTTAGTGTTAGAATTTGATTGAATGATATTATTTATATATTTTTATTATAAAAATATAACAGATTAGTATTATATTTGAGCATAAGCGATATCGTGGTCTGGGGCGCGGCAGTCTGATTTATAATGAAAATATTTTTATTAATATCCACAAAACATATTATTGTAATAGAGACAGATTTTATTTTAACTGTAGACATTCCTCTGACGCCTCGTCAGACAAAGTGGAATAAGGAACATAATTAAACAGAATTTGAATTTAAAATCTAATTTAGCATTTTAGTAAACATATTTTGATTTAATTGATACAATAGCTCTTTGAATCAGCAAGAGGCGTTGTTGAGAGTTTTCGTATTTTTTTCAATAACTAATTCTACTTAGACAACATATTTTCGTCTAGGCATATCTACTAACATCGTTTAGAATTTGTTATATTTTGAATCTAAAATACAATTGGTCAAATCCAATGATTCTTTCTGATTGGTTAATTTTGTCAACTCCTCAAACAAGACCGCCGTTGGCACACCTTTTGCAATACCAATTTTAATTCGACAAAATTGACACAAAGACAATTTATTGCGACTTACGAATATATTTGTGTAGTTGATGTGCGTAATATTTAAATTTAAATATCAATCTTATACTTTATTTTAAAAATATGTATCAAGTTAAAAAAATTTTGGAGCTTAATAAATTTTATTTTTTGTATATTCCTAAAGCATATTTTAATTGCTTAATTTAAGAATTTTTATCATTACTTGCATGTTTATCTTTGGTAACATGTTTATAACTATCTGAGACCTTGTGTAACCAGATAACATATCTTTTAATTTGCCATTTTCTTTTTTAAATGATTTACTTCTCTAGCTAAAAACTACCTCTCACGTATCAGAAATCAAACGATGACAATGAAGATTTGACTGTCAACAATAATTACTTCGTGCCAGTTTTGTCTAGATAATAGATATCACAAAAATACTATTCACATTGTTTCACATTCACATTTATTTATGGGATATTGTTTTAGATTAAATAAACGTTACCGAAGCGTTATAGGTACAGCGTACAGCTCACGCTTCAACACGTAAAATATAACAATCCAAGTGCAGTAGGGCATGAAATAGCAATGTCAGGCGTGAGAGTTGAGATGTCTGATCACGTTTCACACCCAGTTTACCGCTTCTAAATGTTATGTAATGATGATTGCCATCGCATTCAAGCGTATATAGTTTATGTAAAGAAAAGGAATACTTTAAAAAATAAATTTAAGTAACGGCTCTTACATGTCAAATTCTTTTTGACATTTACTACATAGAACTAAATTCTATATAGGCAGTACGTGAAAAAAAAGAAACAATGCATGAATGGATGTGAATAATAGTATATAGGATGATAATTAAAATTTATACTTTTAAATATAACATATATGTATAATACTTTTAAAAAATTCTAATTTAAATATACTGTGTAATTTACGAGAACTAGGGGATGACGAGTATTTAATAATTTAAATTTAATCTATCATACATTCCGATTCACTTTATATTTGAAAAATTAAGTCATTGTTTTCTTCAACAAACAGAGATATTTATTGTTATAATTAGTATTCTTTACCTATTTCCATAACACATTCCACTCAGGTATGCCATTTGCATTAATTTGCTGTTCGATCAAAGACTTCTATCATAAATATAATTTAGATAAACTGGCGCCTAATTTGAATGGTTTTGACTTGTTATGGCGGCAATATCCGGGAAAGGTTTCACACTAAAATGTATTGTGTTAACAATATTAATAGATATATTATGACGAGAAAAATATAGGCCGCTGTTTTAAGTACATAATTAAATATAAAATATCAACTGTAATAACTTACGGTAGAAATAGGTCAGGCGATCATTTAACAACGTTTTGCCCAAATGTGACGCTGAACCTTAAAAGGTCCTTGCAAGACTTTAAAAATGTTTTCGGCAATTGTTACATCCAAGATCACATTTTTTCTGCCAGATGGTAGATAAATATCGGATAAGCCATCTGGCTGCGATTTCAACTTATCGCATGCGAAATTAACTTTTTATGTAGTTGATTTATTATTGCCGCTAGGGCGCCAAGCCAAGGTTGTTCATATTGCCATTGACTTAATGTCGCAAAATAAAACGTTGGACTAACGCAAAAGATTGGTTTACCAATGGGCATATTCATTTTTTTATTGACACTAACTTATAATATCACATTTATAATAGCTTTTCATTAGGCAGCATTAATTTTAGATGCTTTAAACAAGCAATGTATATTCGCTTCATTTCAACACTTGTTATTTATTCTGATTAATAAAACTTTCTCGAGAGTAAAATCGTACCTATATACTTAAATATACTCAGGTTTAACTTGGTTATAAAGAAATTAACAAGTAGACTTAACGTGATGGATTCGCACAGAGGAGCAATTTAGTATCCTGTCTCATATTATAACGAAAACCGTAAGACCAATAAATTTTCAAGGAAGGTAAGGAGACGTAAACAAGTTGTAAATTATTGTTATTCTTTAGGAAATCATTATAAAAATCCCATTATCATATATCTGGTCAGAGTTGCATAAACTCGGCTGTTCACATAGGGCGAAGTCATAAATAAATAAATTATCACAGATTAAATTTCGAGTTTATTCATTTTTGTACAATAACTCGGTTTCGTAATTGTCTACCCCATTAAATAAATGAAATAAAAAGAAATAGTCTCAAATTTGGTTTGGTTTTATAATTTTCAAATAGAACTGCAAACAGAATAGGTACACGATTGTCTATGGTCAGCCAAAGTTTATTCAAAATGAGGCTATCCGAAATTTGTAACAAATGGCTCCTGACAAACTGTCACGAAGATGCAATTTTTCTCTTTCAGCCAGGTGGTGAAATCCATTAAACATGGTATGAAATATGAATATAAAAAAAGCTGCTTACATTTTTAAATTTTAATGTGATTTTTTTGTGGTTTGTTGTCGGGCTTGTTTTGTTACGTATCAAATAAATCCAAATGTAAACACTTCTTTACTGTGGATTGAGATTAACTGAGGAACTAATAAGAATGTTTAAAAGGTAATTAAAATAAACGGAATACGAATATAATTACTATTAAATAAAAGTATTTAAAACAAACACATGTAGAGCAGGTGTCTCCAATGTTAAGACTACACCACGGACTATACTACAGCTGCGAAACAATAGAGTATTTTGTCTTCAACAGAAAAACAGATTCCAACTACACAGAAAGGTACCATGTTGTTACAGTTGGCGCTTTTAAATGAGTCTTGATGACCGAATTTGGGTAAAAGAAAGAATAGATTTTATTATTAATTCAAATACTGATTTCGGCATAGATCTACGTCGTAATTTTTATGTTTTAAAATTTGCTGCCCTAATTATTCCGAGGAATATGATAAACTGATCTTATTGGACTAAAGATTCTGTATATTTTAAATATTTATTTTGCCTCATATAATATAAATTACTATGAGTTTATTTAATAAAACAAACCGGTAACATTACGCAAGATCATGTAAGTTCCAAGAAAAAGATTTAATTAAACTAATCAATGGCGACTTACATCCACGAGGAATAATAATAGAAAATCCATTCCATATAAGAAATTGTTATTTAGTAGCGTTACTTAGCAATGGCGGCCGTGGCGCCAATGTGTCGCCTCCAAGCCGCGTCGACTTCGTGAGTAATAAGACTATCCCAAGGGCCGATTGTGAATACGAAAAGGATTTGGGGATATATCACATGTGGAATAAAAGGTTATACTTATAAAAACTAATGCCCCACTTTTCTAGATATTATAATATCAAACGATATTGCTTCAATTTTCTGAATGAAGCCTTAATTTGAAGTAAAATATAATAAAATTAAATATGTTGAATTTTTATGTAACTGACAGAAATGCACTATGTTTGGAACTACAATAAAGCTAGACATGAACAATTGAAAAGTACAATAATCGTAGCCGCATTGACTTAGAAAACCTTAATTACAAAACTCAAATCGATATTGTACAACCTGTCAACTCGATGGCGCCAACGGTGAAAGTAGCAATCACGACTTCTCATACATTAAGCTAAATCGTGCGAATGTTCGACCGCGCTTGTGAGATATTTAGTAAAATAGACGCAGATAGATCATCATTTCCTCATTTCTCTCGAAATTCCCGCAATCACCATTGGTACAAGAAGATTAACAGTATTTGCTAATAATTAAAGATATTTTTTATTGTAACACTCGCTCATCACTTTTAAAAAGTTTGGATGTACTAAATATTTTAAGTTTTGATGGCAACACGTCTTATACACATTATCTGTCATTATATTTTCACAAGCCATTCATTTCAAATAAAGAAGCGTATGAATAATGTAGTACAGAGTAATAGGATAATCATTTAAGCAATTAGTTTTAACGCTAATAAAATTATTATTTTTCCGATATTCCGCTTGCTTTCCAAGCTGGTTGGTCATGGGTGACTAAAAAAATGGAAATTTAGTGTTGCTACCTCCATCTCTTCCTGCGTGTATATATATATATATATATACTTAATGAACTGAAAATAAATAAAATAATGAATCAGGAGGCCATTAAAATTAAAAAACAACCCAATTTAAATAGACAGGACGGTATAATATCTAAATAAAATTGATTAAATCTGTCGAGAGAATCACAGATTACATTATTTATCCAAGTGTTGTCTGTGAAATTGGCGCCAAATAGTATTCAGTTTCGGCTTATCGAAGATGAGATCAAAACCATTCAAGTTTTGAGACCTTTACCTCGGTTAGCGGAGTCTTTGAGTTGTCCCCTTAATTTTAACACGTCAACGTGGACGTAATGAGCGAGACCCTTAAAACTGGGCCTTCGCGCCATGTTTTATTGTGTGTACACTGTGATATATTACAACAGGTTTGAAGACACATCGATGTTGCCATGCTACAAGGTGCAATTAATATTTTATATCGTTGTATAAAATATCTGTGATTAATTACAATTACCTATAAAATCTAAAACGAAAAAGTTATATTTTTATTACGTAATTCGTAAAATATACAAAAACATATGAAGAATGATTCAGACTATATTTAATGGCACTCCATAACACATTAAAATTAATTCTATACTATTAACATTTAGATCATATAATTAGTATAATATAAGTAATTAATCAACGTTATTCTCAAAGCATGTAATTTATAAATAGGATCATGTTTTATCCCAACAAGAATCTTGAACAGCGAAAGAATTCTTTGTAAAACCTCGAAGCAATTAAAACCTCAATCAAACGTAGGCGGGGCGGTCTTAGCTTCGTTCTATCGCTTTGAATAAAAAAACACCTGTAGTGTGAGAAGATAGTTCAACAATACAACATTTACGAGCTTTATTGCTTAATAGTCTCGTATTTGAATGCAGTTAGGGTCGAAAATTCTGTAATTGTATGTTACGTGATGTATGGTGATTGGGACGCCGCTTTGGCGCCGCGGCTCCACGATTATGAGCTATAAAGCAATTCCGGTAGCTCTAACCATTACGGATACACAATTATAGCAGGTTCGCCGCGTGGCTTTGCTTCTTTTGTGTCAAAATTTTATTTTTAATTTAGTAGCAATGGACTTTGATTTTTGTATATGTCATGAAGATGCCGATGGTGAAACAATATATGCCTATTTTACTCTTTGTTATAATTAGATTAGAGATTAGCCGGGACAAGCGGACGGGTTAGTTACAGTTTCAGATAAAGGCTATTATTTCGGTATTTCCAAGGGATGATTTAATTAGATTCATTTTTATAGTTAATTAGGTTATATTTATGGGTAGACTAGTGCAATATGCTAAACGATAATAAACTGTTTGGTGTTTGGACCAAACAGTTTATTATCGTTTTGAAATGTAGACTTAAGCTGAACGCATTGTTGTTTGCTTTCCTTCTAAAAAAGGTTGTTAAGCCCTTGTACTATTATTTATAATATCTTAAATAATAGTGAAAAACATTAATCCAATGTTGGGTGTTACTAAAAATAGATTTTTTAGTAGGTACAATAATTATTAATTACATCACTATCACATTCATACGTCATTCCTCTTTATGTCGATAAATATCTTTTGATTTTAATCGAATTAAAAACACTACTTACGTGATTTTTGGGAAGATTCGATAACTTTATCAGTTTATTTTTATCAATAATTAATTTACAATACGTCTGTCGAAACCGTTCATTTAGTCGTAAGTGACGATACCGATAGTTGTCTAAAAATATATATAAAGCATTGTTCAAATTAGTAATCTGTATTGCAAACTCGTCGGCCGTCATTAATGTGAAAAGTATACTCAGTAAATAATAATTAATTTTAGTGATCTTTAAAATAGATTTCTGTATTAACTTAAAAGTATGCTAATAGACGGAGAAAACCATTTAAGAGCCGTTGCTGCAGCTAGCTATGATTAGTACAAATCATGTCATCATTACTCACTTAAAATTAAAACAATGGCAATCGACGACTCGAGAATTTTATTTGTACTTACTCGAGATTCATGAAAAATGATAATTTTGTACATTTATAATTGGCGAACGAAGAGTTACTATGCCAACAAGTCGGAATGCGGACAAACACTAGAAATAAAACAAATTATTAACAATCACCTTATACCTTATAGAGAACTTGTTTCCTACTGAGAATCTCACACGGATCACATTAGGTTATTTAAATATTTTTTCATTGTAACCATATACTTATATATATTTATATATATATAAGAATCTAGTCATATTTAATGTATGGTTTGCCGTATGAGGCACTCGATGACGTAATAAGTATCTGCTAGATAAATAGTGTAAATCAAATCAAGACATGAGAATTGTGAAACATTCATCATAATTCTTGAATTTTTATTTTATAAGCATATGAAACTTTGAATTCAATTTTTAAGCTTAACATGTCAATTGCTTTTTAATAATCTCGATTTTCAGCCCACGACATACAAGAAACGTTAGATATCCATAAAGAATGCAATAAAACGCTCCCACACTGCACGAGATATTTGCATCAAATGCAGTAATTTAAAACCACCTCATGTGCACCGCGCGGGCGCAGTGACGTCACACAGGCGCCGGCGCTTGCGCTGGCCACCTTGTATCCCATTACATAGATTGATAATGTAATATACGCAACGTCTTTTACAACGAAACGATTTCACTTTTAGATTTTGAATGAAAATGACTTAAAATAGGAATTCCCCAAAATATTAGATATGTTATTTGATTGAGATTTTTTGCATAGATCCGAATCTAAGTATGTTTTCTATCTAAAAATGTTTATTTTTTACAGTAAAATATTTTTATATAAAACTTTTTAATTAAATTATAAAAATATCTTATCATTATCAGTTTAGCGCTGAAATTTAAAACTCTAAATTAATCAAATCAAAAACTGGATCTAAATGGTCTTGCTGCATAATTTTATTATAATAGCCTGTTATCCTATTTAAAACATAATATTTACGAAATACGAATATATTATATTACTTGGTTTTGCCCACATTAAAAATACCGCTTTCGAAACTGCTCCACAATCGCAGATCAATTAAAAATCATTATAATACTTGTCGTTAGTTGGTTTTTAATTACATCTTAGTGATATTTTTTACAATAGACCGATTAAGTATTTCAACAGCTTCATTAAATTATTAATCTACATTTAAAAGGTTAGCACTACTGTTTTTGGTTGTGGTCGTAAAACTACGCATCAAAACTATGGTCATATAAAAAGATTATTATGATTACGAGTATAGTTTTTTGATGGGACATGTGGTGTTTAATTGTCTATTGTCAACGATACGATGCTCTCATAAGTTAGACTCATATGAATGTATAATTATAAATGGATTGAGTGTGGAGCCACGATTATAGCGTTTAAAATTCTTGTTCATATAGAAAGTTTAGACTAGCTTAGATTAGTTTTATTACACGTGTTTATTTAAATTCCACCGCGTACCTTTGAAAAACAATAGAAAATGAACGATTATCTTTTCAGTACACTCGTCAAATCATTTCGCTTATAAGTTGAACCAACATTGAAAGAAGCTTGAAATTTTTAAAACGACATTTTACTTAGATAAATGTTTATTTTTTTTTACTTGATCATTCTAAGATCTTTGTTCCTCCTTAAATCCAAAACTTAACGACACCTAAATGAATACAAAACAATATCGCTTATTTAACAACCCAATCGCGATATTTCTGTAGTCACTCCACGTAGCTGGGCTATAACTAGCGGCGGCTGTGTGTCTTTTTGTTCTTCTGTCTGACAGATGAAACCGACGTCGGACGGATTTGTTAACGATGCGACTCATTGCTGATACGTCAATAGAACTATGTGACAGCGGTCATGCTTTAGTACTTAATAGTTAATACACGTCACATCACTTACTTTATTCAATACTAATGAATCGCTCTGTCTTCGCATAGGTGAAATATAATAATCACGAAAAGAAACATATATTCAATTAAATTACCTGGTCATTTAATATGTTGCGAATTTATAATTGATAAGTTAATGTTTATTGAAATAAAATGATTTTTATCTTTGTTACAGAACGAATATTAGAACGAGATGCTGGCTTCGTATCAGGAGGTGAAGATGATGACTCTTGCTCTGGACCAGCGCACTCTGACGACTCTGGGGTCAGATTGGTGGAAACGGACAGAAAGCACAACAGATCACCCACTAGGTCACAACCACCAAAGAAAAGAATACGACTCAGTTCTAGGGAAGATTTAGCCAGTCCAGAAAGTGACGCCCCGTCCTCCCCTTTCAGACCTTGGTCCTTCGCAGAAGAACCTCAACGGGAACCTCTCTCTTTAGTCAAGAAAACCAGTGAAACTAGTCTTCTCCGACAAAGAAGAAGACCCCTAGAACCTCCACCACCTCCGATACCGATAATCGAGCCCATCGGGCCTCCCAGGGTTCCACCACATCCTGGAGTCGTCGAATTTTCTGATAAAAAACCAAGAGAGCAGAGAAATTACAAGAACATGACAAGGGAAAGGCGGATAGAAGCAAACGCGAGAGAAAGGACGAGAGTGCACACAATAAGTGCTGCCTTCGACACTCTTCGAAAAGCGATCCCTGCATATAGCCACAATCAGAAACTGTCAAAGCTATCCGTTTTAAGGATAGCCTGCGCATACATATCGGCGCTATCATCGGCAATAGAACCTGACGGTGATTTATCAGACGCGGTTGAGAAGGTAACTCAGACGATACATACAGAAGGAAAATTGAGGAAAAAGAAAGATGAACCTTGAATGCCGGTGATTGGTATTTTGGGTAGTGTCTAGAATAACTGGCATTTCATAGTTGGAATACTAAAGATATTTAGCATGCACGGTATTGCGAGAAAATACGAATATATGAAATGGAGAGCTCCGGTATGAACTTGATTTATTCACAATTAAACTGTGCTGTAGTTGTTAAAAGACAATTCACGAGTAATCGGTAATTTAATGTAAATGTGTGTTGTATGTCATTTGTGCGGGTTTTGAAATTGTATGTGGTGTTGGGAAATACTCGTAAGTGAAAAATTCTGAACGTTAAAGATCTGTCCAAACGTCGTAGAAATACGTCCGTACAGGTAGTACAAAGACGACAATAATATTCTGTAGTTGCTAATGAGCTTTATTATGAATCTCGTGTGGCTGGTGCCTGTCAGTACAAACATGTTCCTATCACAATTCACTGATAGAGGTGCTAGTAGTAATATACAGCCTTATTTGGGGCCTGATGAAGGGCAATTTAAGAGTTGAAAATGTCTAGAAGTGTTCCCCTTAAGGTTCTCACCGCCTTCAGTTTCTGAATTGAAAAATTCTCGTATCTACAAATATAGTAATAAAATTTGTTTGTTTTTTTTTTTCAATCTATGTTAATAATTCAAAGGTCATTGGTATTTAAACCGACGTCGCAAATCGCGGTTAAAAAATCTTTGAAAAGTTGGACTCCAATAATATATTTATTAATTGACTTTATCATTTTGCAATTGAAAATTTTAATTAACCATAGTAAATATATACGGCTTTATTTGTAAAAAATCATATCAGTGCAATACGAGTATAACACTTACTGGATGTTATTAAAGAATGACATAAGTGCTAAAGCTGTCCTTTAATGTGATTTTAATTTAAGGCAATTAATCTTCAAATAGCCAAATGAGAATTTTAATAAGAGAATGATTTTTTAAAACAAGGCCGATACATAATACAAACTGATACCTCAATAAAATACTGTTTTCATTTCGGCAAAGCCATGCTTACCATTCCCATCCCAGTATTAAAAAAAATGTCCAATGATGAAAATGTATAAAATATTTTAATTTTGGCTTTAATACTTTATATTTATTAAAAATCGAGTCAGTAATTTTAAGACAGAAGTGTATATTTTATATAAATAGTTTAAGATTGTGTATTTGTAAATATTAATAATTAAGAATGTTATGTACAGTCATTTGTTTAAGATTCAAATTACATGACAACCGAATGCCGTATTTGGTTTCTGACAGCAACGAACAGCATATTACCGATTATATCTGATAATTACTTCTTTAATCTGTGGACACAAACCTAATACGGTAAAACTAAATCTACTCTAGATATTTTTTTAATCGAATCTAATTAGAGTGGACTTTAGTTAAACTTTAACTACGTTCAAATTGGCGCTCAAAAACTTTCGGTGTAAATACGAATACCCGAAGTGTTTCGAGAGTTGAATGAAACGTTATCTTTGTAATTCAGTCCAAGTCATAAGGCATTTTAAGTATATTTTTCTGTTTCAAAGTGTGCATTTATATAATATTTAAGAATAGCACAGCTGTGCCGAAAAATCAAAATGAGAATGCCTTGAACAGAAACAGATGTTGTGATACTATAATTATTAATTAAGTTGATATAACATATAAAATGTTATATTTGATGGAAAGACATTAATCTTACGGCAAAGACGAGTTATTTGTTAGCAATGTATGATTAAATAAACTATCTATGACGTTTTGTGTACCATTTTTATATACATTATAGCATTAAAATGAAACAATATTTACAATAACATTGATTGTTTTAAAATAGTCTTTATGTTCTAAATACATACCTACATGTTAATTTTTCACAAAAATGATTAATAAATTATCAACCATAAGCAATAATATGACGATAGCCCACTTGTTTCATTATTTAATCTTAAAAGATTAAATAAACCAATTTTTAACATTCTTTATAAGTAATCTTTATGAAAAAAAAATACAAAACGATAAAACTCCAAATGACGTCATTGCTGCAAATCACTGCAAATGTGTAATAAGAGACATAAAGAATGAACAGAAATAAATTGATGATGATTACAATCTTTTTGGTTTTGTTATTCTGATCTCCTTCCTGCATTTACTAAAATAAAGAAAATTGTTACGCGCCGTAGCAAGAGGGTAGGCGGCCGATTCATGTTACTCGCCGTAACCGGAGGGTAGGCGGCTGATTC
>JAOSYY010000015.1:1192754-1211180 GCA_025727935.1 Hebomoia glaucippe
TGTGTAATATTAAGTTTAATTAACTGTGTTAGTATCCGAATACAAGTGCCAAATACAAATAGACTTTTATTTAACAAAATGGTTACAGATTAAGCCAAGTAGTAAAGTTTCTGCATATTCAATTTTATAATAATAAGTATTGCTGTTACTGCAACGATCTATTAATCATATTATTTAGTACTATAATTTTACAATTTCGATATTTAGATTTCAGTAAAGCTAAAAGGGGTTTTAGTTGTTATTTAAAACGCTGTAAGAATATTACCACTACATAAAATTTCATATAAAGTTACGAAATTTTCGTAGAAAACTTAAAAGAGATACAAATTACGTAATAATTATAGCATAGATCTACGTTGTGAAGAGTAGCAAGTAGATACTTATAATCGTCATTAGCATCAATTTTAATAAATCTAGAATGGTATTCTTTACCGTACGTGCAAACCGAATCTTCCTTTATCTGTACCTAATTTGATAAAAATATTTGAAAATGTAGATTTTGTTGTTTAAAATTAAACACAAACTCACATTAATGAAATTTTTGAAGACTTTCTAAATTAATGTTAATTCCATAGAGTTTGGCCCAATGGGAGTAAGATAACACCAAGGCATCATGATACTACATCCTTATAACTACCAATTCAAATTGGGCTTTAATTATTGTCGAAGAATGTACACACCTCAAATTGAAGTGACTATTTGTAATATAATATAAGTTTTTTTCTAAATGCATATTAAGGTACTTCAGTAAACTGTACGATTAATAGAAACAATATTGTATTTCTGTCTAGATTGTTGGTTACGGGACTTTTATGGAAGATATTATAATTAAGATAACTGAGGGGTCATATTTCAATGTCTTCTGGATTAGGTACGTACGATTATAATTACACAGGTGAAACCAAGGCACTATTAGCGCAAAATGTAACTGATTCTGCACTTGCTGTTGCTTTTATACGCGTTAGAGTGATAACCAGGTTTTTATCTTATATTTCAGTATACGCCCTGAAACAACCCGAGAGAACCACTAAACGAAGCAGTTGTTAGTGGACAAAAAGCTCTTGTATTAAAACACAATTCTCCCCATTTTGATAACGGGCACGTGCGGTTATCACCAATACCCCGGCAGCTGTTTTATAACAGATGCTCATGCTTCCTTCGTGTAATGATACTATAACCACATACCCAATATCTATAAGTACAAGTTAAAAAAATACGTTTAACTTTGTAGCTAAAATATGTGAATTTTTTTAACAATGTTTGAATAAAAGTTTGTGTTGAATAATTTTGTTCTTATTAAACTATGTTATGTGTAGAGTTTTAGGCAGATTAAAAAAAAAAACAGAATATATTATTTTAGCTGGTTTTTCTAAGTTAGCATTTTTTAAGTCAACTATTGATCCAAGTTAAAATCTATATAGATATATATATGAAAACCAAACATGTGTTTATGAAAAGTACTTGGTAGTATTTAAATATGGTATGATTGATCATCGAAGCATAAGTAGGTTCCGAAAACATTAGTGACGTTTTAAATCCTTGAATGTTTCTTTAGCGAGAAAATAATCATTATAATATTGTAGAATACACCATATTGGTTGTTATTAATTTGTGTTTGTCCTAATCGTTTGTAAACAAGTGTCCACCCTTCATTAGCGACAAGGATACACGGACAGCTGTGGACACAAATGTTAAATTATCGCAAATGTGACCAATCACCCCTGGTGTAAAAAAATAGGGGGTTGACGTAGGAGGTTATATAAACTATCTAAGCACTAATATAGAATTTACATTTTTATATCCAATAAATTAACCTGCTTGTAAGGTATGTATTTATTCTAAAACGTAAATAATGTCCCAATTTAAATTTGATACTGTATTTTTTATTTTGGCACTGAACAATTTAATACGGATCTAAGTTTCTAACGTACCACCTAGTAAATATAAATAAATACAGCAGAAATTATTAGTTTACATTTAAATTTTTAATTGATAATCATTATTTTAGTGCCATCTAGTGATAGACAGAAGTAAGTTATTAATATGTTTTATAATTTGCCACTTTACAAGAGATGTCTCTGTATTTATTTTTAATAATAATAAATCTGTTTTGTTAAAAAATCGTTGAAACTACATTATTTCACGGATATTGCTCTTAGTCTAAACAAACCGTTTGGGAGGGCAGTGTAATCAATGTTACATCTGTATGCCATATCATGTAATATTTGTTATCTGTGCTCTATAGTGATACACCTAAGCAATCAGTAAAGGCGGGAAAACTAATTGCCATTCAACAATTGTGTGAAAAAAGTTTTATTTTTTAATATAACAATTTATTTTATGCTGTCCATTTAAGACATCTAGTATCTAAGTGTGTTCCAAGACATTTTACACAGCAATACCGCGCACCGCAAGGAATACAAGTGTAATTTGAGGGAAATCCACAAACAGCGCAGAAGTGCCGATCAGGAAATCTGAAAAGTAAATATAAGCATTTAAAATACTATATTAAGTCTTCAGTAAAGCCTTATTCACTAACAGATTCAATGTATCAACATAAAAACAAGGGTTTTAAGTTAAAGAGCATTTAATTTTTGTGTGCTTGATTAAAAGGTTGGTAAGGTTTATTATATTAATATTATTACATATTTATAATTAAGCAACAAATGTAAACATATAAAATAGTAAAAGATCAATAGTGTTTACACCATTATTGTTGAAACTCTCATGTTGTGAAAATTACTCAATTAAAATTATAAACTATTTAACAACATTACTTGGATGGTGGTGCCTGTACTGACAAGTAATTTGGTGGATCAGGTCTAAAACTAGTGTCTTCTTCAACTAGTTGTGGAAAGGTTTTTCTAAATCTCATCTTATAGTACTCTGCACTTTTAGATTTCTTCTTCCTTGTTGGTTTTTCATTAGAATCGGCGAATTTTGGTACTTTTTTTGACATAACCAGATCCGCATGGGGATCATCATGGAAATTGTCTTGTTCGAGCGCTTCAACAGCTTTACGTGCTCGTCTTTTCCTTGCTGCATCATCTAATATTCTTTTCTTATCTGCATCTTTAACTCTACCTGAATACAAACTTGGCTTTATATTAAATGGTTACCACATGGAAGAGAATGCATGTAAATAGTTGATTGCATTGAATAAGTTCTTATGAGAGTCAAATATGGGGCCTGTCTTGAAGGGTTTTATTGAGGGTTGTGGAACTGGGACATTATAGATACAAAAAAAAAACTAAGACGACCATACTTCTTGGTAATGAATATGTGAAGGTACAATGTTATTAAATTTTTGTCTATAAATACATACAATACCTGATTCTCTTGATGTCATTTTGGTTAAAATAATCTTAACTTATAATCCTTTATCATGTACTGGTATACTAAGTTGATCCATCAAATCATCAACTCTTGCTTGCAGTGTATCTACAATATCTGAAGATATGAATAGGTGTGTCTCGTCTAAATCTTGTAAGATAAATTTTCGACCAAGTGCTAGTGTTTCATCTAGATGTAGTAAAAATTGTTTCATTGCCGGGTCACTGAAAAAAATTAATAAATATTTAATTATTTATCAAAAATGTAAAAATTTTTCTATTTACTTACATCATTTTTATTTAATTATTAGGTTTACTTGTGAAATAGTATACTTCATCCATATTTTTAATGAGTTTATATTTAATTTTTAGATTTTGAGTATTGGGTGAAAATGTCTAAGCGTAGAGGCCTTAGTGCTGATGAAAAGAAGACAAGGATGTTAGAAATCTTTCATGGGAGTAAAGATTTCTTTCAATTAAAGTTAAGAAAAATTAATATACTTTATTATTATACATTTTAAGTGCAATTACAGCACTGCATTCAAGAAAATGATTTCTGCTATGTCAGCAAGGAATCTTGCAGACTTATTTAAATGTAAATTTTATAGGAATTAGAAAAAATAGCGCCAAAGGAGAAAGGGATAACAATGCAATCAGTTAAAGAAGTGATACAAAGTTTAGTAGATGACAATCTAGTTGACAGTGAAAAAATTGGCACTTCCATTTATTTTTGGTCCTTTCCAAGGTACAAACATACTTACACAGAGTTCTCTTGCATGCTTTTTGTCTATGTCTTTACTTCAAGACCTAATAATGTGGGTTAAAAACTAATAAGGTGAAGTTAGGTTAAGAGATACCCAAGCTGAGAACTATTTATTAAGCCCGGATTTCTTCAAAAATGTTATTTTTCTATATTTCAGTAAAGCTAAGAATACTAAAAAGCGAAAATTACAAGGTTTACAAAATGAATTAAGTGAAACAAGCAAGAAGTTGAAAAATGCTGAAGAAAGTATTGCTACTGAAATGGTATTTATTAAACTAGTTATTGCTTACTGTAAATGTTCTCTAATTATTAATTAATACACAATATTAAATTTTTGCTATAGATATATCGGCAAGCAAATGAAGAAAGGAAGGAAATATTAACAACATTAGAAGCTGTAACAAAACGGGAAATTGAACTTAAAAAAGAACTACAGAAGTACAGAGACAATGATCCTGAGTACATTACTCATATAAAAGCCAAATCTCAAGTAAGTTTATATTATTAGATTTAACTGGATAAGTACAAATCCAACAATAAAAATTACTTATAAGTGTTTGAATTTCAATTTAGGTTTGAATGGATTACATCAATTTAGTGTATTATATACATATTACTTTATATACAGAGGTATCATATTTTAAGGACCTTAAGACATCCATAAATAGATGGACAGAGAACATTTACATATTGAAGTCATACATTAAAAGTAACTTTCGTATGGAGAATGAAATGATTGACCAGAATTTTAACATTCCCCCTGAATTGGATTATGTAGAAGATTAAACAAACATTAATTTAAATTTTAGTAATAAATTTCACTGTCCTTATTATTATATTTAATTTTTTAACAATCTTAATTCTAAGTTATTAAACATTTTCGTTTGCCCCGTCTCCACTAAGTAGGATCTTCACACATTTTCATCACTTATTCTACACTCAACCATTTTAATACAACCTTGTATAGATAAAATATACATTAAGCAACTTATTAATAATTTCTTCAGCCTTTTTAATAGTATCTATCTACATTCAGACTTCTCTCGAAGAAGCATTTAGACCATAATATAATATATTTGTTTATTGCTTTACAAATTATATTAAAAATAATGTTTTCGGAGGTCGATGATAGATATTCATGATTATCTATGACAATATGACACCAGAGTTCATTTATTGTAAGGCGAATACCTATTTCGTCTTCTCTGATTCAAAAACAATTAAGTTATGGAACGATTTTACGTTTACGTAAATGTTCGATTAAATAAAATAAGGGCAAATTATCACATACCATTCAACAAGAACTCCTTTCATAACATTCACCATGATGCATTTTTGTATTTATTGTTCACTGTAATTCAAATAGTATATTTTATAAATTAACCTAAAGCAACTGAAAATTATGCTTTTAAAATCTAGGACCGCTAGTTATTAAGTACAAATTGTTTAAACTTGAGTATATTTCAATATTAATATTATTTATTCCCTGTCTGTACTTTTCTTTATGACTACTCCTGAATTCAAGCTAATGTCAAAATTTCAATGATGACAATTGTCATAAACGGATTACATTTGTCACTATAGAGTTACCAAATAAATCCGTCGTTTAGTTTACACCAAATTGTTTTAGTTTGCTGGTTACATGCTGATTGACTGACTTATAAAATACCTGCAGACCGGACGATGTGTTACTACCCCTCTATCAATAAGATGAATTCATATTATACCAATATCACATTCTTATCCACATTTAATTTGCTTATACTGCCATCTGTTAAAAATACATAGAACTTCCAAATTTTCATAACTGCCGTAAAATAAACGTATTTTAAATGAAAATTTTTAGCCGATACAATCATTTACTTTACTAACTCATCGATAACTTATTTAAGCGTACGTCTACAAGTAACATTATATGAAAGTAAGATTAGGTAGAAAATTTTCCACAAGAGGGCAGTTATGGAATATTTAGTAAGATAACAACATAATATATTAGCACTCGTAAGTGAAAAACAACGCTCGTCTTTAGAAAAATGCTGTAATAAATAAGGATGAAGTTAAATTTATCTACGACCTATAATACATTTTAGTTCTCTTTCAACATCGTTTTTAAAAGACCATTCTTTAAAACTCTTAAAACTGGATCTAAACTTACTTACTTTTGTAAAAATTGTTACTTTAATTGTTAAATAAAAATACTTGAATTTAAACCTATTCATTACAACTTACTATTAAAATTAAATATAATAACGTTTTTAAATCAGTCGACATTAATATTATTATTTTGTGTAACATTTTTGGAAAAATATGAGAAAATTAAAATTCGACATTTATTGGGAAACTTTGTGTATCTTTTAAGAAGATACGTCACCCCGAAACGATATTGAAAGAAATTCAAGTCTAAAATGCTTAAGTCAACTTTGTAAATAGCTAGGGAATTCAAAGTTTTACACTTTCGACAAAGTCCAACGCTCAGGTTAAATACCGAACATTTGGATGTTCTTACAAAAACTTTGGGCTCATAAGATTAATAACACCCCCGAGAATAGGACCCCTGCTTATCATACAAAAATAATCCATTGGAATCTATCTGGTCGTGTTAGAAATCATAGGTAATGGTTCGATTACAGAATACTATAATACTTGCTAGTTGAATAAATTTTCTACAAAATATATAAATACTTTGTGTAGTTAATGTTAGAGATCTACAGCCGTTTCATGATTTCTCTTGGGCGGTTACTTACTTTTTTTAATATTGTAAGTATTATCGTGAGAAGATTTAGGAGACTATACGAAACATTAAACGAATAACGTTGAAAATTCAATCATGAGATCTTTTTTAATTTCTTAAAGTTCATTATAGTAATTAATATATTATTCACGTTACAAATTTTTTTTTCAACGGATTCTCGTTGGCTTCCATAAAAGGAAGTATCTAATAAATAAATAGACGTACACTTATTAAGTCTCGCAATCTGATCGTCAATTCGCAAATTGAATTTTTCCAATATGCGGCCTGAACATAATATTTAATTAAATCAAGAGGGACCTTTATCTATGTAGCTTCATACGTATAACACAATTATTTTTCATTGTTTATATAATTTATGGTAAAAAAATATATTCTGACGGTAACTATACATGTTATATTCGCTGGGCCCCGGCTTAGTTATAGATTTTTGTTCGGTATATCACTCAATAGTATTCATCAAATTCCTCATTCACGTCAGCTCAGGTTGAGTTCTTAGTCTAACAAAACATCCGGTTAAGTCTACAAGGGCCAACAACATTCGTATATTTTCGAAAAAACTTTTAATATAATTGACAATGTTATACTTTGTAGTTTTTCAATGCATTCACAAAGTTACTAGGGCATTTTGTGAGTTTTGTGAGCGGGCAAGTAGCTGAATACGAGGATACGGATAACATAGCTATATCATTATATAGAAGTCTTCTGAGTTATTTGTGGAACAATTTTTGTGCACGAGCGTATTCACAAAAGGCGTTTTATATTACTCCATATAAGCGATCATCGTACTTCTTTGTTTTGCAAACCACTTGCCTTGTGTATCGCATCGACCTTAAGAGTCAATATAAAACTTTCGAGTATACGTATATTCGTATAGAGAAAAAATTAGGTATACCGAATTATAACATAACATATACAAATAAAAAATAGTATGCCTATTTTGTTCTTCTTAATAATAGTAAAGCCTTTATATTTTTGTTTATTGAAGTAAATAGCAGCTTAATACTTAACATTAGTTTAATCCGCATTCGTTTTTATGAAAGCACCTTTCATTAAATAATATTAATTTATTTACTTTTTGGGAAAAAAACAGTAAAGTTACTAGTTAAAAACCAATATCGTTTGAATGTATGAATTTTATTAATAAAGCAAAATATTCAATTCTTTTTAGAGCTTTGTTTGGACACAACTAGTATATTTATTTTAACTTTACTTATATAACTATAAATTTCGAATTTCATTTTCTCTGTAAATAAACAATTTCTGATTAAATTTTACAGTAAATATAACTTGCAAGTCTCTTGCATAGAGTGCCTGAATATTGCGTACCATTAATAAATTTATTTTAGAAAATAATTTAGTCTTACATCAAAATATGGTTTATTTATTCGCTTCTGTTGTTCCTTTCGATAATTTTTAAATTTCCTTATCCACAAAGTAGGTTGCGGTTATTGAGGACATATTCACTTTTAAGAAATCTAGAATAAATCGCCAACTATATGCAATATGAACAAATAATATAATACTATTTCCTTTCATTAATTCGGTTGTAAAGAATAACAAGATAACAGACATATGTCTGCCCAATGGGACACAACCAACAAGGAGACAGATGGTTTTACTTTAGTCATCTTTAATATTATATATACCTATTACCACAGGTTTGTTGAAGACGTTTCTTTTAATTAAATATTTATATGAAGATAGTACGTATGGATATAGCTGTTGAAAGCTAGTTCGCATAAGGAGCTTATTATAAGCCGATGTCTGATAAGAGAGGTAAATCACTGCAAAGCTTCGGACGTATCGATTGTTTCTAAATGCTATATCTTACGTAAACAATTGTACACTCTCACCTGAGTGGAATTTAGGTGACTCTTCTATACAGTTTGGGAGTAAAAGTATTTAACAGTTTTGAATTTACTTTTTAATTGTAATCATCATTGTAATTTTTTGTCTATTTATGTGTATGTAAATTATATTTTTTTTTACGTCAAGCTTATTTGTTGAAAATTGTAATAAATTAATATGTATGTACCCTATATAGTTCTTATCTTATTTTTTTATTCTGCAAAGTGTTTAGAATATCATCTATCATAATTAATAATACTATGGTATTATAGTTAATGCAGTTTTGTTATTTATTCTATGTAAAGGCAACATAAATTTCGTTATTAGGTAAAACCGTCACATTTCATTGTTATTAGCTTGCTTGAGTATTTGAAAGGCAAATAACGCGATTATGAAGGGTAAAGAGGTCGCGAAAAACAAGTCAATTCAATTTAGACCTACTTAAGATAATACTGTCTTTTGATCGACTCGTCGGGAGGTCGTCTTTGAGTGAAATATAAAATAAGCTTGTGAAGGTATCATGTATTGCTGCGGAAAAAGAAATAAGAATGGAGGCAGTGCTTTAATTTTAAATCTGTTAGTCTCTACCTCCCTCTGCTGTAGTTTTTACCGTAAGTGCGGTTTATTATCGAGGCTGGCGATGGGCAAAAGGGGCAGACACATTTTCGTGTACGTTTTTCAATGAATATTTTTCATTATTACTTACTGTACGGCACTGTGCTTTAGGCGATAGAATTGGTTTTAGTTTATTTACAAAGAGTTGAATAAGACATTCTTTAATGTAATACTATATGAAGTAATGACTACCTTATATTGGAATACTAATCACTATTTAACAGTAAATAGAGACACAGAGGTGGGAATTATAAATTAATTAATTCAGTTAATTATTTTTTAAAAATGATCTGTAATTATTTATATTAAATGTAACTTAACCTTCTATACCGCTCAATATAAAGTTGATATTTGGTAAATCTAGCATTCTTCCGTGCACACAATACTCATGAAGACAGTGATTTAAATTTACCACTTAACATATGATAAATTAAATTTTTATTATTGATAACACTAAAATCTCTTCTAAAGCGATCAAAATGGGAAATATGATTGCCTAACGAAACCTGGAATCAATAAGTTAGAGATCATTTTAAAATTGCACCTTGTATCGCTTGTACAAGGGCGGAAGAGCTCCATCTCAGAAATTACTTAGGCGTAATGTAATTAAAACTAAACCAATTGTCTAGTATTACGTAACAAAACTCCAATATTAGCTTATTGAATAAAAGCTTTTCGTTAATCTTCTTAAGAGTTTCTCTCTTTCTCTCTCCTTCATTAAGTTACTCTTGTTATTTAATCTATGAAGAGGTAAGTTTCTTCCTTATAGATATTTCGACATTTCCTGTATGTGAGGTCACATCGAAGATTTAAGCATAGGATGATAACATTTCGTGGAAGAAATTTAAAATACAATATATGTACAATGAAGTTTAAATCTGTATAAGATTCAAGTGACGACAAACTATGACTAAAATACCACCAACTAATTACTTTCCATACCTATTAATTCCTGAAAATCCTTTATAGAATGGTGTAATCAAAGCCTTAAATAACATTTAAATATTTTTTGCACGTTCTTCAATATCATATTTACAACTGTAAATAGCCTGAAAGTAAATAAACTGAAAATCTAATTTTTAGTATTGGCAAACCTATCTAATTAACGGCCGTTGTTGTGGTTGGAATTGTAATAGTGGTCCTAAGTGATTCAATTGTAAATTTAATAAACTAAATATTATAAACAACACAATAAAACAATAACATCTTTCAGTTTAGTCATCAGATAGTTACTAAAAAGTACTACATGAAATTTTATTCTGATAAGAGAGACGTAAAGGAATTGGGATAATATTTTTATTCATTTAACGGTGAATTTTAGACATCTTTTATTGTAATCTAACACGGCTGCAATGTTCTATTAAAATAAATTGCGACTTGACCGTAAATCGTAAATTTTCCAATCCATAAAGTATGTATATATAAATTGATTTGAATCAATATGTGTCAAATATGCAGGCAGCATTTATGTACAATATAATGTTTGGAATTTTCAGAAATTCTCAAATATAGAGTTTATCTATGTATTTATATCTTTACTTTTAGTTTGAGAGTTTTTTATGGGGTTGAATAATATTCATTTTTAAGAGACTTATTCAAAAGGTTTCAAAGGTTACTATGTTACAAAACGTCAGATTATTGTTATTATTTGAACAGTTCGATAATTACACTTTTAATTCTCATAAGGGACAAGCTAGAATATAACTTTTATTTTTCGTATTAATTAGGAAGAAGGTTTCATTCAAGGTTGAGGGAAGTCAGCTTGGTTTATTTCTTGAAAGAATATTGACCTTCCAAAATTCGTAGGATTCTTTGTATGATATATGTTAGTTTAATGCCCCTTAGTCAAAGGTATTACAAATATTTTACAAGTTTATTGTGCATCAGGCACTGCAGTTTCGGAAGGGCGAAAGTGCCTCTATTGCAATTTTTTTTATTAATTACGTGAGATGATCAATAGCATTATAAACAATTCTCAAGATTTATTCACATGTCTCAGAAGAGCCTTTCGTATCTGGTCGAAATATTTCGGAGCAATCTCTCACGAACTTCTCACAAATATTTCGAAGTTTAAGTTTTATGCCAGATTGAATGGTTGGAGAAGTTTCGACCACATTTCATTACTAACTAAACGCCATCAACTGATATTTTCCATACATTTATATTTATACTTTCAGTTAAAAAATATTATATACAAAAATATCTACCTGTGTTTCTTAGAATTTTAGAGTACTTAACGCACTGCTCTCGTCACCCCAAAAGTTCATTAGATGTACCTAATATCTTTAACAACTTACCTTTTAACAACTCTGGTATACATGTATAGACAGGAATAAATAATCTTTAAAACAGACTGCCTGACCCAGATTCTTGTTACCGTATATATAAATGGCGAATGTGGCTATTCTCACTATACCAAAATAGCTTTGAAGGTTATCCAAGACTTCGAGTAATTATGCAATTTGATTATCGATATGACATTTTACTGATTTAAGATAAACTGTAGTTGGAGGAGAAGCAATAAAACTGTTAAAAATTCATCACGGCTAATGTCTTAAATAGCTACTCTGGGGAAATACTTGGTAGATCTACAACAGTTGAAAAAGCTTATTTTTTTAATTAAAAAGTATCTTAATCTTGACAACAAATGAACACACGGGTTTAAAATTCATAGTTTATTCGTTTTTTTAAGATTGATCAATTATTGTATAAGATTTGAGTTTTACACATTTGCTTTTTATTAAGCTATATTTCATAGCTTAATAAATAGCAAATAATGTAAAGCTTTCGCTTCATGTATTGCTATAAGCTAACTGTAATTCTACATTTAACTTCAGTTAGTTTATTCGAAACCACAATAAAACAAAGTGGAAGGGTCTATAGATTGTTAAGATATTTAAAGCATTTCATTTCACAGATGTCTAACGGTCATAATCCTAGTAACGCTGACGTCAGCATTTATTTGTATTGCCCTCACGTCCCGTCGCTTATAATTGCGTTATTCATCTGTCAATACACGCACCGTCTCTAAGCAATTTGTGCCTCTCGTATTCAAATTAATATCTCCTTGGGTTTACTTCATATTTCACGTGAAAAACGGTTTTACGTTGTACAGGAAATAGAGTTATTATGATCGTAAATTGTGCTATCGAAATGGTTTAACATTGTAATAATAAATCCAGAATATAACAAAATATATTGTACAGTTCATACATGTAACAAATGGAATATGAAGAAAGGAATTTTTCATTTTGCCTTAGGAAAATAGCTAATCACACTGGGTTAGTCTGCCGGCGTAACATAGCGACAGGACTAAAACACATTTGTCTAATTGTATGTTTAATTAGAGTGTAAACAAATATAAAATAATAAAAGGCTAGTGAAAAATATATAAAAATCTGTTTCATAGTTTTAGAGCAAAAAAGCAGATAGGTGTGACCAAGCACTTTATGTTACTTGGAAAATGATATTCATTATTAAAAGGTTTCTGTGGTGTTGCAATTATGCAATTAATTTTAAGAACGAAGTTTATGAAATTATATTTTGTAAGGATGCTGTGTAACTGGGTTGCAATCTTTAAAAACAATAGAAAATCAGGTTGAAATAATCAAAGTAAGTATTCTTTTGTTCTCTCTAAGCTGCGTACTACAAAATTGGCTCTTAGAATTATCCAAGGCATTGTAGTCCTCATTTTAAATAATAGGTATTCCTCCCATAGGACTTAAATGGGTATTGCCAATTAAAATGAAACTTGTCTACGATAGCATTGTGTCGCATTTATTACTTTTATGATATAATATTTTTTGAAATTCAGTTATTTCTATGACTCCAATTATATGTATATTAAATTATGGCTCTCTATTAAAAACAAGGATTATGATATTTTTAAAATTAATTATTAATTAGAGATTTAATCTATGTATCTCTAATGCCAAAAATATATATACTACTTTTAATAAAAATATTCTGATATTTTAATATACGTATATTACAAAGTAATCATAATTTATAATTTATACACTGTACAATAATAATATTTTGTATTATTACCATTTTAATATAATACTACTTTTAATTAATAAATAAAATATTTAATATGTAAATTATTTGCATATTTTGTAACAAATAAAATAATACTTTTTTTTTAATACATTATATTTCTGTCACTGTATTGTAATGAAGCTATATTATTGAGAATTTATATTAATATATAATACAATTATATGTTTCGAACCTGTTTACTACATATGATCGACATATTATATATTTTTAAGAGTCAAACCTGAAATTTTTATTTTTATATTTTATTTCTTTACTCTATGATTTTTACGAGCATTTTGTTGCGAGTTATTCTTGTAATATTTCACGGTTATCATAAGTTTGAATGTTATACACGTGTCAGTCAAAGGTATATCGAATATTATTATTAAATGTTATAAATATTTATTTCCTTAACTAATTACGTAAATAATATTCAAAGACACCAATATTTTACAGAGACTAAACTTAAACGATTTTTCTCTACAATTTGAAGGAATAGGAATAGTCTACATTTTATATTAACGAAAGTAGTTTAAAATTTAAATTTTCAAGTCATAGTTTTTCTCAAACTAAATATAAATTTGATATATTAAAGAAAGTCCGAAACTTTCAAAGGAACTTTCATTCACCGTTTTTATTTGAAGATAATCAACTTTAAAATATGAAGTGGTCTATAAACCTATTTTATATATCTATGAATTAATAATGAAAGTAAAGGAGTTTAAAATAATAATATTTTATTTACATGACGATTTAATTACGTTTTCCTTTATTTATTTCATATAATTAAGGAAAAAGTATCTCTTGGTCTAATATAAACAATTTTATTATAATATATAAATAACTGCACATATTCTTGGTTACTAGTATAATTCTATACTTTTATTAAATCGATAAAATCCTAATAAAGTTGACTTTTAGTCATTTTTCATAATAATATATTTAACATTGATTAATCTCCTTTGTAACTCCTAATATAAAAAGAAGACGTTATAAGTTTGATGTCTATCAGTGTGTCTGTTTCTAACTTCGCATCGCTTTAACTAAGGTATCGATTGTGATTTCGGGTTTTTCTTGTAATCTGACGAGAAACTTTTTAACACTACACCACATAATTTTATACATGTATAAACTAATGATTCGCATATTTGTAATTTAATTTAGGTATCTACATTTAGGGACGTATCATTATACTAAACAGGCAACTTATAAAAATGCAGTTAAGAATTTGTCAATAGTATTCGAAATAAGATTATTTTTCCTGTAGAAAAAACTAATAGCGTGTACATTTTATCTAGATTCTGAAGACAAAAAATGCTTGAACGAGTTATCTTTGAACTCAAAATGAAACCTTACATCCATACAATGTGCCCTAATTAGGATAAATATTTTAGGTGTATATTATTGGTACCATAGAAAGTGTACGGGCAAAGCCTTTTAGCTAATAATGTGGTTGGATTCAAGAACCTTCTATTGTCTGGTATTGCAAACCCACCGATATTTAGCACACATTAAAATAAATTGCCTGTTTAAATACACCTTCATTTATTTTATTATTTATTTATATGAAACTTATCAGTAAATATTTTAAAAGACTTAAAAAAGTGACTGTGATTATTAATGTTTAAGTATTTAAATATAATATACATATAAAACAAACACATATTCATTGTAAAAGTTTTGATGTTATACACGTGATATTTATTAAATGTTCTAAAAGGCTAACGGTACTGATTGGTAAAACACCTTCGTTTCTTGATGGATTCACAAATCACATACACCTAAAGAGAGAACGAACTGATGAGCTTGTCTGGACCAATTTTGGTTCACAGAACATTCGGTCTTAGGTCTTGTGAAGCATTTCCAATATAACTTCATTGCCTGACATACCATACAATGTCGTTTTGGGGTTCTCCTGAAGTAAATACGTTACATGACAACGTTTCCCAATTAAGACTAACAAATGCATGTAACTAGACACAAAAATTAGATATTTATCTGAGAATAATTTATATGTAATTTGAGTTAATTATATTTAAAGGATTGTTTTGAAATCAGTTTTTGGTGGCGATAGATCTTATGAAATTAATTTAAAATAGCTAAATTAGCTTATTCTATATGTTTTAATCCAATTCAAATGTACAATGTGGACTATCCATTGATGTCTTCAAGCAGTTTCCACTCTCACGACTCAGTGTGCAATTTCTACATCTTAGTACGAAATTCCTGATTATTGTTCGCAATTGAACGCGAACGTCGCCTTTCTCAGAGTTTTGATGAACCGTTGTTGAGTAGACGAATGCTGCTGTCCCTTCCGACGCTTGTCCTGTGAAAAATCTCAGTAAATATTATTGTGATCATTTGTTCTTGGGGATTCGGTTATTGTAATTGAACATTTTTATGATAGACCCTATTCGAAGACATTCCAGTCATCTGTACTTAACGCAGTTATAAAATATCAAAACCGTTTTTCATTCAAAACGGTTTGGTAACGCAGAAAACAATATTTTCTGTATAAAAATCTCGGTTTAGTATTTTAAACCGAATTACATCCATATAAGGTACCATGTCGATATATTTATTCAAAACAGTATAAATTAATTAAACTCGATTTAAAAAAATATTAGAAAAATGAAATTATCTATTATATTATTATCATTGTATCTGGTAATACGATCGCTTTTTCCGTAATTATACTTTAGTGGAAAGTATCTTCAGTGTAACATGATAAAAACTTTTTGATAACTAAGAGTAAACTTTGAGACTTGAGAAGTACGTCACAGACTCGGGAAAAATGGTGATAAAAAGCGCTTTTTCTGTGACTTCTATATTTATACTTGAATATAATGCAGAAAATGTTATTTTTGTTTGTGAATTGGAACGTTACATGACATTACTGGTAATTTACAGGAGAATTTGAAGATTTGAATTTGTTTTCGGGCTGGTTTAGTGTGTTTATACACAGTAGATATGAGTTTGATTTCCACCGGGTCTAATTTATATATAATATATATTTTTTTAAGGTGTGTTAGAAGTATATGATAAATAATGTTTCTAAACCACGTAATGGTTCTAAACCACGGTTTATAGATGGAAAAGTTGTGACGTACCTACGCTTTTTGACTTGAATTTAAATTTTATATATTTCATATGATAATCTAGATCTCGTCAGCGGTAAAACTGCAACAAAAAACAATAAACAAAAATCCTTTTCGTTTAGAAGTTACGATAACTCAGAGATTCACATGTTATATTATAATTATAACAATTTTTTTTTTTTGACGGATATAAAAAAAGTAAATATGGACAATCTTTATTAGCTACTAAAGTGAGAAATGCGTAGTAATTAATTATGCTATCTTTTCAATACGCGTGGAGTCATAAGGTACTGCTAGTAATCTTTTAAAAAATGGATACTAATTGAGTGAAATATTGTGACATGTTTTCGTTTATAATTTTCAATATTTGTTCATGACAAGTTTTTAATCAAGGTTCGTGTTTTATAATTAAGGTTATGAAAAATCTCACAGACAATATTCATATGACATCAGCAGATGTTTAATCGATTATAGAGTGGCTTGCTTGGAAATCTTTTCTCTTTGTTATCGTTGTACATTGATTAAATAATGGTTGTGTTGGTTCTCTATGCTTTCGAGTAGGGTTCAGGTGATTAAAATACAATTGTATACAGAGTCAGTTTTAATTCATAATTAAACGTATTTAAATTATAATCATAATTAGGAAAAGGCCAAGGTACTGTATTATTTCAATTGTCATCCTACAATACGTATTAATTTTATGAAAGGTTTCATTTCGATATATGCTTAAATATTTTATGTAAATTATCCCAATAAAAACATAGAACATAGCCTTTGAATAGAACTCTAAAAGTAACACTAATCTTTGTTTAGAGGAAATGCTGGTACAATGCTCAGTTATTGTATCCTTTTCGAAACACGATATTAATAAATTTGGTTTTTTAATAATAAACAATGGTCGATTTTTGTACTTCAAACAACACTTTATAGTTAAAACAGTCAGTATGAATTTCCGATGAAAATATTTCATATTAAGAACAATGAAGTTTTTTTAAATAATGAAAATATTAAAACGGCTGTTCAAATAATATGTTTTTCTTAATAGATTCAGCCGACCATGTTTCGTTTGTATACAATCGCAGTGTTTGCATCAATTAAACAAATTGAATATTTAGCATTTTAACAAACAAAAGAATCGTAAATTTCCCCGGCACAATTTAATTACGCTACACCGATGCTCATAGCCAATGGGAGTCTTTATTCGTAAATAAATTCATCAACGCCCTGATAACTTCCGAAATAAAACTGATTTAAATTGAGAACAATAGGTAAAGTTATATCCGGGTTCGTTTAAGAAGCTCTATGAGTTTTAATTCCAAGGATGTAATTAAAACGTGTAAATAACTTTTTAACACTTCGGCTAGATAGAAGATATCTTCAGGCAATTTGATATATAGAAAATATACTTGAATTATTGTATTAGCCGTACTTTGAACAGAAATTAATGTAAATATTTAAAGCCAGTTTTCTAAGTCTAATGACCGTTTGGATATTAATATATATTTTTGACGTCGTTTGATAATGCCGGGAGATAAAGTGTCGTTGGGACTGATTAGTCCTGTTTAAACTAGTAAGCATTTTTATTTTACCTGCCATACATAAACATGAAGGCAGAATTGTATTTAATTCAGTACAAAAAATAATATAATACCTATTCAAAATTACGCTAGATACCAGTCGAATTCAATTGTGTAATAAATCGATTAAATAAATGATTATTATAAACATATCAACATTCAGTAAAATATATATAATTATCGCCTTTTGCTGGTCTCGATGTGTGGCTTCAACATCACGTGACCTGTCGCGCTAGATCATACGATCGATGGCGTCAACGAGTGGGGATAGCGCACGTCGGTGGATGGTCGTGCGGAACGGACTCACTTCTCGGTCGGTTTCAGGCTCGATAGGATCTCTCTTGAGTTCATCTCTTGTGCTTTTCATTTATTTAATTTGTTAATTTAAAATATAATTTGT
>JAOSYY010000015.1:1211280-1239541 GCA_025727935.1 Hebomoia glaucippe
GATGTTGTCCGATTCTCAGACCTACCCAATATTCACACAAAATTTCATGAGAATCGGTAAAGCCGTTTCGGAGGAGTATAACCACAAACAGCGCGACACGAGAATTTTATATATTAGATTATATGCATTTTCCATAGGTTTGAAAATCGGCTACTGTCTATTTTTCATCCCCTTAAATGTAAAGAGTGGTACACCCGTAATTTCTTTTTTATTATTTGTTGAAAATGTTTATGATACAGCCTCTACGATCAACCCTTATATATTTATGGGGCAAAACGACGTTTTCTGGGTTAGCTAGTATGCATATCATTCAATTGTTTTCATAATAATATATAAATAGACGTATTTAGTTAATTTTAACAGGTCGAAGAAAATTAGAATAAGGTAAATTCGAAAACCATTCTACATTAAAAGTGGGTAAGAATTGACTCGATTGTCTGTGACAATTGTACCATTTAAAGGTTTTTTAAAAAACAACAATAATCTGATTTTAAATGACGTGTCCCCTCAAATATATCCTCTATCAGAATACTATTGATTAAGCCTCCTTTCAACTGTTCATTCATCCCGGTGTAACAATTGCACAAAATCACGTTAAACTTATGAAAACGTGACAGGGGCTAAAAAGCTTTGAAAGCCGTACTTTATAGGGCACTTGATAAACGGCTTAGCTATTAACATTTTGTTTTCAGACTTCATCTCAACCTGTTTGCTAACCAGATGCTTTAATTACAGTGATTGATGGCACACTTCGAGTAACATTACGTCACGGGTTTGTGTTTTCCGTAATTTTGTTTTTAACCGGAAAATATGAGTAATGGAAAAAGTTTTAAACTAATTATCATGTGTTCTTCGCAGCTTTCTTTTTGGTATCAAAATTTGTTTACTTTCGATTTCTTTTTTCATTTTAGCAACAGATGTAAACTTATTTATTTTAATTGTATTTTTAATATACTTATTAAATTTGACAAAATTTAGAAAAATGAAACGTCACATTAAAAAACTTAAATTTTTGTTTTATTCAATATTTTGATTCTACTTTTATATATTGAATCATAGCATAGAATAATGGGTCGAGATAGAAAGTAAGTACACTCATTTTTTTCTAAATTTTAAATTAGTTAACTCTAAGGTCGTAAACAATCATACCGTAATAATACCTGAACTGTAATATGTTCCCTTACTTGACTAAATTGTTTTGATGTATCTCAATCGACTGCCATGAACAAATATTTAAAGAGAAGCAATGTCCTTACCCTAATAGGCTATGTTGTTAAAGAAAATATTCTATTACTCTCTTATTTAACAAAACTATATATTATCAGATCAGTTCTAAGAAACTAAATCATAAAATTGTTAAATGAGCAATACAAAACGTTATTTTGATACAACAATCAGAGCTTAATTTCAAGCAAAATTGTTGAAATCGCGTTAAAAATAATTCTTCAATTGCGTAAACAAGACATTACATACGAATTAATATCAATAAGTAAAAATATAAAATTTGAAATATATCGCATATTAAATTCTTTCAGATAATAAGATCACAATATATTTATATCAAAGATAAGATTATTTCTCAGATATCAACGAAGAATAAAGCCTGACCTAACAAGCGGAATGCTGAGAAATCAATTATGTTTTCACTTCATAAATTCAATCCGAGATAGAATTTTCCCTCAGTGTGACCGCATTTCACTTGACTGCCTTTTAGTCGACTATACGACGTCTAACCTGTCTATGGATGTCTACAATTTTATAAAAATAGTCACGAATCCATACACTGCCTTTAGGGCAAACGTATCAAAGAAAGATATTTCACCCTTAACTTCATTTACCAAATGTCATTTGATATTTTAAAGCCGTAGTTTAGCTTTTATCTGGAATACTACTAGGTACAAATTTGTGACATTGAAAATTGTCTGTAAGCGATCTTGAAGTTAAATATTTTTATGTTTTGGAGCAGTTTTAACACTTTTCTTTTCGTTGAATTTGTCGCAATTATTTTTTTTCTTCATTTATATATTTTGTTTAAATCTATGGTATATCTCAAAATGAAATAACTTCAACGAAAACGGTTAGTAAACATTGCAAATCGTCTAGGCGACTATCACTGAAAGAGAATATTAAAAAGAAGTTAGTATTTTCTATTTCTGAAAGCGCAGCTCACACCTCGTTATATTTTGATTGACCCCAATTAGTTTGTCGATAAGTTACCGGGCAGATAACCCGATTATCCCGAACCCATATCAATTTAGTTCTCATTAAGCGCGGATAGATGTCGCAACACTTATAAAGCGGTTTCGGCGGTGGACTTCTCTAATGCGCTGTTGGTTAATTTGCACCCGGGACAAATGTCAAAGCTAGAAAAGGCTTTGAATCAACCACCAGGGTTGGTTCGCCAAGTTGTTATCTACTATGTTGGTGTGGCTATTTAAAACAAAACTAAACTTATTGACGAAATTATGTATTGTGAATAATTTGAAAAATATAGAACAAAGTATTTCAAAAATCAAATATTTTCTCTTCATGATCTAATTAAAATTTGAATCCGTATTTTAAATAAGAAAATGTAATAATTAGAATTAATATTACGATCCATTTTGCAACCCAAAACAACAAACAAATAATCCTAAATAAATACTGAAAATTTAAGTAGGTAATTAAAAAGGGAAATTAATTTTACTTTTTGTGGTTCAGCAAAACGGTTATAGTGTTAATCATCAAGACTTTATTTTTTTCTTCTTTAGAATAGGAACGCAAGCTAGCATACAGTTAACATATAATTAGCGATTCCTGTCGCCCATTGGACACTTTCAAGACTAGGTCTAGGAGACACGTTGCCTACCATACGGCCTTAGCCATATTATCAATTAATCTATTATTTTAGTGACGTTCTACTGCCTGCCTTATTTACTATTAGTTTGAGTAATCGAACATTCATAGACTAAAGGTGAAACGCGCACAGAACTTCACGACTATTCTATATATAAAGGTATAAAGCAGTAGGTATGTGACCAGACGGAACATAATTTATTTATCTGCAAATTCAGTACCTTTTAGGGTATTTTAACGTGATTACTATTTTATTATTACTATTCCCATAATCGATTAATAAGTGACAGTTAGTTACGCCACCACAAATGATAATTCGAAAATATTTCCATAAACTCATTTAAAGGACGTTGACAAAGTCTAGAAAAAAAATGTTACTAGCAAAATTTTAATATCATTCAACTAAGTAGCTTATCTGTTTCCCCAGAACTCTCTTTATCACGAAACATTTTATTCAATTGCTAACTCTGAAAAAGGACTGAATTTAGATTAAAGTACTTCATTTTAAGTCTATCTGCTTATTTGAAATCAACGTTTACTTTTAATCAAAGCCACATGAGTCTTTCAAATAACTCTTAAATTTTGTTTATTGTTGATCATTAGTGCTTTAGTAACTTATTAAGTAGTCTGATAGTAATTGTACTCATAAATTAATTTCAAGATCTAATCCTTTCGAAAACATCGTATTGTTTTGTATTTAGATGAATGTCACACGTTTAAAGAAAATCGACAAAAACAGATTTATAAACGGGATAATTATATTGAATAACTTTGCAAAGATCTACTTTACTCTAGCTTTTTAGTGAAAGCTCGGGATATAGTTCGGTGACAGAGTCACTCGGGGCCCCAACAACTTATTATTTAAATTCAAAGGAAGTGAAGTACTTTTGTAAATAACAAATTAAAATTACGGAAATCGTAGAAGAGTAACAGTAAGTAAATAACTTATAAGAATATATTTATTTAGAGAAATGAAAAAAGAAACAGAATTTCCCAGAACAAGTACAATACAGAGAGGAGATATGAGAAGAGATTGCCATGAATTAAGGAAAGTTGAGTAGAAAAAACGGGACATGCCAAAGTTCTGAGAAATGTGGCTTTATCGTACCACTTCCTATAGAGGTGTTCCACGATAAATTGTTTTGTAAGAAAATGAAGTTACTTCGTAGTTTAAACAGAGTCGATGCCTACTTGTAACGCGGGCAAAGTAAAAGTTTCAATTGATTTAACTTCAACTAATCAAAGCGAAATTACTTTCTTATTCCTTGACTTACTAAAACAAACAAATTCGACGGATTTTCGATTGAAAGTTCGCGCTATTTATTTTGACCTTCAGTGACTAGGAAAGTTTTGATGACGACCTAATTACAGGCGTAAATTGTTTAGGTTTCTTTCGCTTAGGAAAATTGTTCATTTAGGTATAAAATAATCGCAGAATACTTACAATTACAATGCTTTATTGCAGTATTTTAAACTTTGATATTGACCATAACATACATATAAGTAATATAAATTTGGCTTTCTCAATAGAGTTATATTCTTCTACAATAGTAATTTTTACTTAATAATAAAGTTTTTATACTTCACTATATGTGTGTGATTATTAATGCAAAAAAGTACATAAAATGCCTTTCTTTAATTAGGCGTAGTTGCTAGGCTAAATATTAATTACAGAGATGTTACATAATTATTCCGCTGGCAACATAGATTATTATCTAAACATGAAGGCCCTAATTACATTCAGCAGAGTAATCAGAACCTACTCACTGTTTCAGGACTTAATAAGAAATGACGATAACAATAATCGGAACCTGACTTTAGTTTGAAAATTATCAACTCTTCGACGGACATTACCTTGTTCTTAACTTTATTAAAACTTTTAACAACAAAATTTAGAATCACGTCGCGTAGCTTTCAATGTTCCCTATAAAGTTATTATTTATTCTACTACTATCAAATTTGTTACGTAACGAAATTATTTAATTATTTAATACATTTAAACTTATAATTTATATGATTTTAATTTGTCTATTTATAATGTAAGAACTCGGTGCTAAAGTACTAAATACCTCAATAGAATTCAGCAATTTTTCAAAGAAGCTGAACCCATGTGGTCACAAACAATAAATACTCTAACTGGCTTCTCATTATTTAAACTTTTTATGAATATTGCGATAGTAAAGTTAACATAGGGATTTTTTAAAAATTTATCAATAAAGTCTCCTTAACTACATTTAAACATGTTCAGAATACTGAAATTCTCTCTGGTCATACTAAAAAAATATCTAAGAATATGAAGTATAGAAACGCGTTTATTGGGTTCAAAGTAGTAATTAATCAGTACTCTTAAAAATAAATATGGTAGTAAT
The DNA here is from genome assembly GCA_025727935.1 of Hebomoia glaucippe. Classification (NCBI taxonomy): domain Eukaryota; kingdom Metazoa; phylum Arthropoda; class Insecta; order Lepidoptera; family Pieridae; genus Hebomoia; species Hebomoia glaucippe. The sequence continues at coordinate 1,216,485 of JAOSYY010000015.1, forward strand.
AGCGCCGTAATAATTAATTAATTAAGTTCTGTAGTTGTGGTAGCCCCCTATCGTCGATCTTATACTTTGTCACAAATTCAACTAAAATACACCGATCTCCGTAATTTACCTCACTCTGATCCCATCAATATTCTATTAAAAATAAACAATGCAATTATTTTAAGCAAAGCAAACTTGCCAATTTCCGCCATTAGACAGCCTGTTCTCTTAAAATATTCAATATCTCCATTACTTAGTCATATTCATTAAGGTTTTGTTTTATCAGTAAAATACTATTAACACTTGTATTTAAAGTTCCTACCGTTATTACGTACATGATAAATAATATTTTAAATAGTATTGTGAATATAATTTGTAATATAATAAAAATGTAACTGATAGCTGTTTGTATATTGAAAATATATGAGAAAAACTATTATTAAAAGACTATTAATACAGTAGTTGGATTTTACAACTTTTATTAATAAATTTTTCTAATCCAACAATTTTCAGGATATTTTATTGTTTGTCTGTGCTATTGTTCGCGTTTATCTTAGAAACGACATAACCGATTTGCATGCAGTTGTCATTATTGTACCTACCGTAATATTCTTCCATTAACATCTAGTGTTTCAATCGTTTTAGAAATAAAAAAGTTATAGCCAGATAAAGAATCACGTTGAATAATCGTTTCAAACTCTATAAGGCTATAACTATTCAGCAAAGAAATCTACAATATGTTATGGCCAACAAAGTTACTTTGAATGAATATTTATTATATTAACGGTTTCGTTCAGTAGGTATAATACAACGTAAGTTGACCTTAAATCTATATGATGAAAGAGTTCAGCTTACGCTCGTTTTGCATCGGTTACACACGACCACAAACTATGTTTTAAATTATATCTTCTATACCTACATGTAATAAATCATTAAAAATCGGATGTCTGTACATTTAATGAATTAATGAAAATCTATTGTGGGTATATGATGGTTATAGCTAGTCACGGGCTCCCAAAAGTACTCAACGGATTTTTTTGCATTTCAATATGGTTTTTCTTATGTTTCAATGAAGTTATTCAAAAATAATATTATAGAAAACTAGAAGTGGATGACAAAATCTGAATGAACGCGAGTGAAGCCACTGGCAGAAGTTAGTCAATCATATAAATGTGTAACTTAAGCTAGTTTTCAAAATGTCTCGTTTATTACTTAATAATTAAAATAAGTATTCAAAAATCTGACCTTGATATTAAATTACATAAATTAAATATAAAAATATATTGAAAAAATATTTGTAGGAGATATATAATAATCGACCAGAAGGATACTCGTACTGTCTGAGGTGGCTGATAAAATCTTTTCATATCTTCAAAGATAAATCCAATCTACTGTTCTATTGGCAGTGGAAATAGTTTTGTATTTCGACGGCTGTATAAATACGGATTAGTTATTAAAGCTCGAATGATACGTTACGTGATTGGAATCACTTCTGTGTATGAGTTTTATTATATTCTAGGCAGCATTGATTAGATACCCGCCTACTTGACTGTACTTTTAATTAATTATAGATTTATATATTCTGCGGTGTTGACTTCAATCTGAATTTTGAAGAGCTTCAGATGACTATATCTAATTAATGATAGGAAACATTACAGCCGATTCAAAAATAACAATAGTTTATTTGGATATTTTGTACCGTCCTCAGTAGTGGAAGTGGAAAACAGACTTAAATAAAAGGTCTTTTATTATATTCCATATTTTTGGAAGAACAAAAACAACTGGCTGGATTAAATATATTTTGATTGCTTTAAATGAAATTAAATTCTAGGGTTTGAGTAAAATGTATACAAGTATTATTGTTTACAATTTGATAAGGTATGAAACAGTTTAAATGAAGTCCTACTAAATGACGAATATAACTATTCTAAAATGTTGATGACTATTAAATATTTATTGTATTTGTACATATAATTACACAATATTATAAGGCTTTGACGATATAGTAATATAAATGATTTTTAGAGGACAATTTATATTTTTACTTTTTAAATGTTCCTATTGATTTCCGGAGTGTATTATTGGAAGGAGAAAGAATGGAATGACATTAATTCGAAAAAAAACAAGATGACTGTAGCCTACTTTATGGGAATTTATAAAGTAACTAAAAGGTCAGTAAATAAAGTTATAGTTTATTTCATTTATTTAAGGATCATATATCATGATTTCATTCTTATACTTGTACAAATATTTACATTTTAAATTATGTAATATTGCTTTTCAATACATTATATTTATTGAATTAACAATTACATTTAAAATATTTTATGTTTGTACATTTAGACTTTTTGCATGATAGCATAGAATTAATTTTCAAATATTCCAATTCAAAACTAATCCTTTGCAACACTTCAGAAACATACAGTCGTTTCACAAAACTTTTTTTAAATTGTTACAACTTTTCTAAAGATTCTAAATTGCGACAGCGCAGTCATGTTGACTTTTGTACATACCACAACTAGATGTGGTGTGGTGATGTGTTTTATACTGAGTTGCAGAGATCCGGCAAGATTTATTATCACATTAATAAGGCAACATTCAGAAACTCAGTTTTTAATATATGGAAATTGCACCAGATAATCTTATATGCTGTTAGTCCAACTTGCCCTAATACAATTTTCTTTTTTGGAATGATTAATGTGTTGTAGCTTTTAAAACTAACCAGACATTTGTGTTTGCAACTAAGTCAGGGGCAAATCATGAGTTGCTTCAATCTCGGCTTGGGCTGCTGTAGATTGGGTGAGGGCTTGGGTGGGAGACAGACACTCATCCAAATGAGTAGTACAAATAAATATTACGTAAATATTACTCATTAAGTACAGCCATAGCCATTTCTTTTGATATATCATCTGACATGCTATTCTGATTATCAACCTCTTGTTCATCACTTGACCACCAACTCTCATCATCATCATGAATAAAGCATAGAAACAAATCATCTTCATATGTAGGGAAGTAGTACTCCGGCTGATCCCATATTTCTTTCCTTAAACTCCAATGATTTGTCTCTTTAATATGTTTCTCCAAGTTCTTACGATCATCAAATTTTGTATCACATGACAAACACTGTTTTAAATGTATTTGTCGTCTGATATAATTCACTATTTTTACTTTATGATAAAAATCCATTCCGGCAGTTGTTTTTGAGAAAAAGAACTCATGTTGTCGTTCCATATGGTCTAAAATATTTTCATATTCCATTTCTGTGTGTTCACATAGAAGACAGGTAATTAATGGGCCATTTTCTTCAGTCCAATCCGACCATTCTGGATCACTATCAACATTTGAATCATTTTCTTCTGGTTTTTGCACCTTTGGGGTATAAGGTTTATACAATTTTGGTTTTGTTTGTTTATCTCCAATGTAATTGACCAAAAAAAATTTGTCATAATCTTTATTGGATGCATTTATTCTCTTATGGCCTTTTTTGCGCATGTGTTCTTTGAGTATTGTCCTATCTTTAAACAACCCTTCACAGTAAATGCAGTGTAAGCTTTCTAATTTTGAAGCCAACAACTCTACAAGGTCATCAATAAATATCAAATTATCTGGCTTAGCAATGTGAAAGTTGTGTTTCTCATATAAATGATTTAAATAATTGGCTCTAGTGTCATTTGAGACAAAGCGACAGAATAGGCATTCTTTAATGTAGTTTTTATCTTCTCTTTCAAAGGCATGTCTTTCAAGAAGTTTTTCCAATTTTGATTGTCTTAGGTTTAACCTTAACTCCTTATCTTCAGGTAGAATGTCACTAAGTAAGAAATATTCTTCATTTTTAGATGCCGTTCCATCTGGTTTTTGGTCTAACAGCATGGTTGTGCAAAAATATGGTAAACTTTGGCCTGAAAATACAAATGTAAGGGCTTAATAATTATAAATCTAAATTAATACTAAATAAAAGGGCATACTATCCCAGACTATAAAATAGTATGGTTGAGTAAATACTCAATATGAAATCATACCATATTGAAAGAAAATGTTTACCAAATTAGAGCTACAAATAAACTAAATAATGGTTTTAATCATTTTTTATACTCATAAAGTAGAATTACGATTAAAGAGACATATTTTAAACGACAAGAATCTGCAGTAATAAATTTTTGTGTTTAGTATGTAGATACATTTTGTGTTGGTTTTGTAACTATTGTGAAAATATTACCCTTAAATCGTGATTTCCAATATTTGATATAACCATGCAAATCTGCAATCTGGTTAACATCACCGATAACCAAGCGATGATCCATAAACAAATGTGTGAGCATTTCTTTCTCTGATCTAGGTAAAATATATTTTTCATCACAAAGTACACAGATGCAGTCTTGAACTTCGTCAGTCTTGAAAATACTAGGATTTTCCACTTTTTGATGCAATGTCAGAGGTCCAAAAAACTGTTTATCAGTCTCCGACATTTTGTGGGTTCTGTTTTACCTACACTTAATTATTATTAACTAACAAATGATTTAAAATAAGATGCACAAATTAGTATTAATGTTTCGTAGAATCCTAAGATGTTAGATGATTTTCAGATAACAATTGACAGCAGACACTAGAATCGTTGACATTAATTTAATGACATTGTCATTTACAATCACAGCTTATAATATAGATATGATTTTCCGTAAAGAAATGTGTAAATATTCAGTGAAGTTATTATTATTTCACTACTCGTATACGTAAAAGTCTTCTTCACATGGCTTTACAATTTATAAAAGTATTTATTTATTTTAACAACAGAATTATTATGAATCTTGAAAACCTTAAAAAATATTTATAATAAGGCAGACGAAACGAGTAAAGGTAAAGAAAATTGATCAATAAATGTTATAGTTTCGTAGGTCTCATAATAATATATGACTGCATGGTACTTTTTTTATTAAGTATTAATATAATTAGTAATATCACGAGGGAATTGGAAAATATTTTTTTAAATTCAAGAGATGTCCAGAGAACAAGAAGGGTCCGGAGGAAGTTTCATATTACATGTGGCACCAGAAAGATTCTACCCTGCAATTGGAAAGCCAATGTAATTGCTCAGAGTTTTCCGGACTTGAAAAATTAATCGAGGTACAGCGGTCGCTGGGATGTGATGCAGTTAAGGACAACTTCTTGGACACATGCTACTTTTACCATGGGAAAACTATTTAAACGTGTAGCAGTTACCTGGACAGCTAGAGCGTAATACAGTTTCTTAAGACATTTTATTTACCGTGCTTCCAGATATTGAGCATCATCTTCAGTTGGTCTACCCTGATACGATAAATTAACTTAAAATTGATGGCGCCAAGACAAATAGACCGCCTGTGCTGCCTACTAGACAGCGATTTTAAGACAATAGTTCTTTATTTAAATTTTAACTTACGATGTTAAGACACAGGTTACACATTTCTGTTCATCGAATTAAATGTTTATTTTTAGTTTTTTTTTGTAAAATATGAATTTAACTATAATTATTGTACTCCAATTTTCATATGCATGTTAATTGTCAGAATTCTATTTTTAAAATTAATTAACTGTAGATTTCATGTTTTGTTACATTTTATTTTATGCATGCGGAACCGGGGAGTGTTTAAAAATGAAATAAATTATACTTTTAAAAAATTATTTATTTTCTAAATTTCATCTAAACATTACACTCACATAAAGATAGTAGGAACTTAGTGTGTTCAACTATTTTAATGGCATTTTCTTTTCAATGTCATATTATTTTACTTCTTTACAGGTTTAGGTAGATGATCAGTCTTCTGTGTTCTTTCAATATTTTAGAACATGTTTATTTTAGGAAACAACAATTAACATTGGCGATGAGGCAAGGATGCAAATTGATAATAGATCTAAACATTAAAAATGGCATAGGCACTATTTAAAAATGGCAATGTTATAACTAAAATACATTTTGTTTGAATGACAATAAATAAAATAAAATGCCTTTTTTAACTTACAAGAATAAAAAGCAATATTGTATTATATTTAGGTATTAAATATTTTTTTATAATATACATCAATAATTTTATTATTATAAAATTCTATGCTTATTCTATTTATTTCACTATCAAGGGAGGCACTTAATGTGATAAATAAAAAGAATAAATTATTGTCTATAAATATGTCATTAATTTACGAAGATCATTTTATAAGTAATATTCACTTCATGGCACAAACTTAGCAAAATATTAAAGCAGTTTCGGTATATAATTATGGATGATGTGACCGGTATAAACTAAAGTGCTATTATATTATAAAATAAGGTATTTCAAAAGAAAAAGGTTACACATACATTTTTGAAGTAAATCTGCGACAACCCTGTTCATATGCTAAACTAAATAACTAATACTGATTCACTAAAACACTCTTAAAACAAACATCAATCTTTGCAAGAAGCGTTTGTGTCTGCATATAAAACTTTGTATGGGACAGGACTGCCTTTGTTAGCTGCTGTCACTTGTATGGCGTATTTGCGACCAGATTTTAGGCCAACCACTTTTTGCACAATTACCCTGGTACTGTAAAAAAGTATAATAACAAAATTGTGATGATTACGGCAAATAAAATATTAACTCTTAGAGTAGCAAAAATTAATAACCGCGAATTATAAAGCAAACAATGATTATAACGATATTTAAAATGTTTCGTTTGGCAGTAATCGTTGTTTTCGATTCTGATGTGGAATTTTAAAACTTATACCTATTTTTTAAATAGTTATATTTTTAAAGTAAATCAAGCAAGTCTTGAGAGAGATTTATCAGTTTAATAAATCTTAAAACACTTCAAATTGTGATCCACTTACGGTGTTCGTTGCATGTGACTTAAACATTGCACTTTTGATGAGGATTTTTTTGACAGTGCGCAAATGAAGCCATTATTTTCTGAAGTCTCCCGGGCTATTATGCAATATCTAAAAAATACATAAAACACATTCATGAAATTAAACAATAGTGTAGGGCTTATTTTTAAAATGAGGAATTCATATTAAAACTACCCAACTTCGTCTGTGTCACTTATGATATTATACTTTAATAATCATTCAAAAGGCGAGGGAACCTTGAAATGCTATTCTAGATTTTGTAGAACTTCTAAAAAGTAAAACACGCAACGGACTCTCTTAAGGTAAATCAATTTTCCCCGTTTTTGCAATATTTCTCATTGATCCTTCATTTGTATTTATCGTAGCATGATGCTGTGAAGTCTATAGCCTGTCTTGATAAATTGTCTATCCAACAATGAATAGAATTTTTAATATTTTATATTTCTTAGATTCACTAATCCTCGAGATTAGCATGTTTACAAACTCTTTAGTTTCAACATATTCGTATAAGAATGTATTTAGCATATAAGATCTTTATCTTAAATACATACCGGATAACATCAGTGGCATTGTGGTTAGCTGGCAAAAAAGCTACATCAACAGACTTGCACGATCTTCTTGGTCGCAATTCTCTCACAGTAGAGCCATCTTCTAACAATTCAGGTATACTTGCACCCCATCTTGTGGTCGAAGCTGTCAACTATTCATATTAGCTTAGTACTGTTTTAAGTCAAGAATAAATAAAAATATTATTATTGTGATATTTATTTAACGTGGTCTGGAATTGAAGTTTCAAAATAAGTAGACAGACAACGGTGTTATTTATTAAAATTATAAATACCTGCTTAAAAATTAAAAGAATTCATACATAATTCTTAATTTGTCCTATTGGACACATGAGTAGGGATTTGATAATCAAAATATATTTTAAGAACGTTTTTCTTAAGATAATTGATGATATAAAGATCAAAGATGTTTCAATAGCGTGAGTTACCTCAACAGTAACAGATGCGTCTCTGTACCATCTATTAGGCGTAATACGGACTACGTATCTTATTTTGGCTTCTTCAGAACTGGAATCGAATTGAACGGAGCCTTCATCGCTCGAATCTTGAATTGAAGAATTTGGTATCGGAGCAGGTACAAAGAATTTCAAATGCGGTTCTGTAAAATAACAATTATTTTTAACCACAATTATATCGAGGCAGAGCGTGCTCCTTTGAAGGTCAATAATAAAAAAATATAGTTTCTAACATGTGATGATCAATTCCTTGCACTGACACCAAACTCCTTCAAACTGAATTATATCGACGCAGCAGCAAGACTTCGGTAGTCGGCGTTAAAATTGTAATTCGCTTGCATAGTAAAAGGTAATCTTTTATGCAAATAATGTATTGTTATCTTATTTTTTTACTTTAAGCTGTCATATAAAGAGTTGTTATGGTACTAAAGAAAAAACAATTGCTATGAAATCAGTTAAATGATCCATAGAGTATCTGTAAAAGCCGGTGGTGCCAATCCGTCCAATTAGACTGTTGACTTTGTTACGATACATGTGCTTTCCTAAGAACATTTACAAATCATGGAAATATGAACACTTAATTTTTAGTTATAAATACGTACCAGGAACGTTGAAACAATATTTTATGTTTATGATAAATATTATTATTAATAACGATTATTCAACTTTTTAATTCAGAGTGAATGGACATTTCTTTCATTTAAAAAATATATTTAGATGTTATCTCTATCTTTAAATTTATTTTATGAAAAGGTTATGTCTATAAATATTACTATAAGAATAAGTCAAACATTTGGCAAATGTTTTAATATTACACGCATAATTCCGAATTTCAAGAATGTTACGATCAATATAGAAAAAAAAAGTTAGTACATGGTATAATAATTAAAGTGCTTAGTCTAAAATGTCTAGAATTTTATTAAATACTAGCTTTTGAGAGAGGCTTCGCTCGCGTTCATGTCGACTTGGTCATACACTTTAAGTTGTCTATCATATTATATTTGGGTAAGTTCATGGAATCTATAGTTTATTCTACTGACTGTCTATATTATAGATAGAAAAAGAAGAAGATAAAAAAAGTGTCTTACTCAATAATTATTCATTTCGGTTTTTTAGAAACATATTAGTCTTACAAAGAACGGACCCATAAGACGACCACTATGGGTAATTTTGTTTTATAATTTCTTTATAAAACGTATTGTCATTATTTCTTATCGATATAATACTCATTACTAATATTATTAAATAATTTCCATTAATATATTCATAGTTGTATGATGGTGTCCAAGAAATATTCATTGAGTTTTTTAAAGAAACAATACTTAATATATTATATATAATATATTAAGTATCGTTTCTTTTAAATGAAAGAAATCTTTATAGTTTCAGTAAAAGCGGATATTTTATTTACTTCTCTAGTTTTAAGTTGCAATTTTGCATTGCAAGGCTATTTGGAAGAGCTTCATAAAAGTAGAATTTAATAAATAGTGGTTACATCTAGAATAGAAGAAATTATTTTATATGTTACACAATATTTCATTTCATAATTTGTTTCTTTCGTCTGTACAGTAAATTAACTATGAAAACTGTTTATTCGTTAGAGTGGCCTTCCATGGGCCACCCACATTACAATTAATAGTAAGGTAAAAATGTTTGTTGACTCTTTAATATCGCTGTATAACATTCAACAATAAGAGGAGTTCATAACTATAATTACCAATATCCTTGATTGAATAGAGGCGTTTCCCTTTAACAAGAACTTCTACGTCGACAGATCCACCGCAAGTTGTTATCGCCAGCCAGACTCCACCGCCCTCTCCAACACTGGTCTATGGGTAGCAAAAGGATTTATTCTCTATTTATACTTATGTCACACAAGCACTATTATTTGGTTTTTTCCATGTAATATTCAGAATTATAAATTGTAAGGGATGTCATATTCAATTCAACTCACTACTTCTTTCCCTAAAGATAACATTTTGCAAATAGTAGCCTATATATACAGGGGACCGCTCCCCAAAATGAAGACAGATAATAGTACTAATGGGACCTTTGATGATGGAACGTAAAACAATCGATTCTGATTAAAAAATACCATATTTATAAAACGTTTAATTAGCATTACTTGCGCCCCCCTAAAACCCGTTATTATTGAAGTCACCACGCCCCCATCTGTCTTTACTAAAAATTCATAAAAATCATTGAATCAATTTTGGGCCCTCTTTTTAGCATTCTTTGTTGTTATAGTTATACTTGAGAAAGCCAATTGTTTTAGCAATATGACAAAAAAAATAATAAACCGGTTGCTTTAATTTTTATTTCGAGCACTCGATAACTCTCGGGCGAAATTAGAAACTAGGATCAATTCTATAAATTTTCGATTAATCACTTCATGTCTTACGTCCTAAGGATATAATTGGAAAATTTTATTAGATAGTTGTTAATTAAATTCTGTGAGCCTCAGCATGGGGTTAATAGTCATAATATATCGGTTACCCACATAGTTACAGAAGTCGAGTGTCCGCATAGAGCTGTGCTATAAAACTGAACGTAACAACAATGTTTGAACATTAAACGACACAAAGTTTTGTAATTTACGCTAAATCTTTATTAGCATAAAAACTAACGGGTGTCCATATAAAATCTAATTCTACTCGAGCTACCATTGTACATCGCATTTATTTAAATTCGTAATTAAATTTTCATTAAATTTCATTTAATTACTATTTATGTATACGAGTATTAATAAAAAATAATTTTCATTTTAGACTAACAATATTGGGACTGTTTTTCTTCTCTTCGAAACAATTGTACAAACTCCGCAATCTCTTGTTTATATCCTGACAAAATTCACCTTGAAATAGTAAACACTTTTGCTCCTTATATCCGACTTGATTGGAACATTTTCTCTCAGGCGTTTGGCTGTCGATGTCCGTGGCCGCACTTTGCCAGTAGCGAGAAGAGAACCAGCTCTACGGTCTCTTCCGACTCCAAAAACACTAACGAAGTACGTCTGAATATTTAAGCATGGTTAATAATGATTTAGGATAATGAGTTTTGGTTTATAAGAATGTGACGTACATCGAATTCGACTCATTAATGCATGAAGTATATTATTTGCTCCCTTGAGTATCTTAAGAAGCGTAACGAGGTACACCTTTAATATTTTATAAACGAATATTGAATTTAATGTTATATAGAATGTATTTAAACAATGATATTTCTTATGTAAATAAATCAACAATATATAATGTTCAAATTTGGAACCAAGAAGAGAAGTTATCTACTTTTAAGAGGCGATTTAGTTTTTTATATTTTACGCCCTACTAAAAATTTATGAATATTGTAATTTGTTTACATATTCATCAGAAAATTAAGGTCTTTAGCGTTTTGCTTGCATAAAACGTGGTATCCACAATGAAAACATGAATGAACGTACTGTACTTGGATCTAGATTTTCTATTAAATGATGAGTTCTGTCTCCAACACAGGCGATCACAGGGTCTTCATTCGAGACTCTTGTACTGCGGCCTATGAATTAAATAAAATAAATAATGATTATCTATATACGACGCACTGAAGTATAATACTGTACGGATCTAAATGTCTGAAAGAGATTGCGATGCTTGTAAAAAACACTCGAAAAGTTGGGATATATAATATAATGAAAACAGGACATTTTTATTCGATTCGAATCTTTAAATTTTTCTATTATGGTTTTTAGCCAATTAAAAGTTAATTACCTTAAATAGGTTAATTATATATTTAATAATTGTGAAAAACACTTACCGAATTTCTTTCTTTTAAAAATACTCTTGAAATTTCCTTCGAAAATATTAAATCTGTCTATATCAATTTCTATAGAATTATCGACGTCTCTAGTATTATTGTAACGACTTTTCTGTCGACTCGTTTCGTTCGATGACTCTCTGTGCCGCATCTCTAATCGCCTATTTGGACAAGTGCTGGTATCAATTTGGGCAGCACAGAGCGAAGTATAGTTCTTTCTGTGTGAGGCTACCACGCAGTATGATGTCACTTGAGGATCTATGGGGCTGGAAAAACAATTTAATAAAAAAAATAACTTAAGATTCATCTCCTTTACTATTACGTTTAAATATACTTACGAGATATTATACGTTTTTGATTAAATGTATATAATTAGCGGTGCCGCAATATATACATCAATTTTGTATATACACCAACTTTAGAGTCAATGACGACGATAATTGCCACATAAAAGGCTGTATTACTCCTTATATTACAAGGTAACTAGTTATAGCCTATTCCAAAATTTGCTGGAACAAACAGGCAGGCAGACATTTTTTATACCTAAATATTGTTTCTCTATTATGTACCCTAAATATTTAATATAAGGTTTTTTTTACTAAATGCATATGCATTTAGTAAAAAAAACTTATTGTGATATTATCGAACAAGTACCTACTTCAACGTTATTTATGCGCGTATATTTTATTTAGAGTTAAAACTACTAAAAACGTATTAATTACTTTATTTCTTAAGGAGTTTTTAAAGGAAAACATTTGCATACTAGAACATGTTTTTTGACAGATTTGTTGTAAATTATATAATTAATAATTGACTACTCAAAGGAAATTAATTTAATGAAAGTTTTTGTGGGTGTTTTTGATTTTCTTGATCTAATTACGTAACTGAAAAACGTGTTAAATAAAATAAAATAAAAATCCTTAAAAATTGATAAAATTTCTGTCATTTTAATACGATAAATATCTTTGACATACGCAAGAATTTCCGAGATATTGTGAATTAAATAAATCTGGAGTGTATCCAAGTCGTGCTGAGTTTTCAGATTAGATAATTTCTAATGAAAAAAAAAACCAAATGAACGGACTAAGAGTAATTAAGGTTTAATTACTCACTAGTGATAAGATCTTGTTTTAAATTGGTTAGGCGTATTTGTTAACATGTAATTTATGGTAAGAACAGTTAATTATCAAATTAACTGTACTAACGTAATGGCGTCTCAAGTATTTGGTTAATCCTATTGAATTACATTAATGGTAAGATGATTCCACCTTTTATAGCAACACTATTTAGTTGAAAAAGTTGCTTCAACAACAGGGTATATTCTCATGATTAGAGGTAGTATAAACCATTTTAATTTAAATTAGCCTTAAATTAAACGACAACGTTGCAATGTTTTGAAAATTTTGCTTACCTATTTTGGGAAACATAATGCCACATAAATTAAAATTTGATTTAGGTAAAGTATCATTAAGTATATTCTTCCTATAATCACAGTTATTTTGTTTCAAGTAGTATAATAGAATAGTAGAGAGTACGTATGAGAACGGATATAACATATTAAATGAGAGTCGGTAAGTGCGTTGATAAAGGAGATTTATTCAATTGTAATTATGGTAAAAACACCCATATCGGGTACAAACACCTCAAGAATGGGTAAGATAATTGTTACAATTAATAACAACTAATGACTAAAGAATTATTAGACCAGAAAAACATAAGTCTACAAAAGGAATTATTGTCAGTCTCTGTACGATGATTATCGAACAGTTAAGTAGTAGAAAAAGTCACGTGTGCTGAGAATAGTGACCTATCAAGTCCAGTTAGGTATATGGTTAAGTTATCACAGAAGAGTTAAGCAAGCGGTGTCCTTACAATGGCTACAGGCAAGAAGCTATTAAATTAATTTATAATATTATACTATTCCCGACATGAGTATGGCAACTTTTGAAATTCCAGGAGCGAATCTCTAAATAGTCGTTATGTGTTAAACACAATCGTTATACAGTTATACACATATACACTGTCTGTCTGTGTGATAAGTTTTAGATTATTCCTCATCTATATAAATAATAATTTTAACATTACTAATCTATGTACATTGTCTTAGTTTTCTACGTCGCAACGTATTATGTTATGGTTTTCAACAGATTTTTTTAAAGCCGAAAAGTATGTTATTAATTTTTATGTATTGAAAGTCACCTTTTTCTACGTAAGTAAGTTTCACTTATGCAAAGCCGTCGTGGCGTGCTAGAAAATATTAAGATCATTTTACTACTATTCAGAATGCTATTGCCAGCATATTACCACACATTAAGCATAATCGTTTAATTGCGAAGGCGCTAGGGCTTAACATCTTTGAACTTCTTCCAAAAAGACCACTACGAATTCTCTATATGCGACAAGTAAACCCAAGGCGTGTGTATAATATTGTAATACAATGTTAACGATGACTAAATACGTTAACCACTTTGCATATTACAAGCTACTTATGATACGGACATTACAGCCACATAATTTTAACGGCGTTTTAAAATTGCATGTAAGAAAAATAGAGGTACTCTCACTGGAATGGGGATAAATCGATAACATTGTAATTTACTACATGTGATTATTTACGAATTTACAATATAATGTCAGCCGTATAACGAGGAGTTTTAAGTTTGACATAAGAAAGTAAAGATGGATCACGTGAAGAATTATTTATTAAGACAAATGAATCGTAATACATGTTTCGGCGAAGGTATTTAAGGATTAAACATTAAGTTAGCACATAATAACCGTTACTTTGCTTACTACGATTTAACGCTGTTAAGGGTGAAATTTAATTTGATTATTTGACAGAAATAAATTTTGATAATTGACAGCTTGTCAATTGTTTATAGAAAAGTACATAATTATTGCAATAGAAATTAAAGAAAATATTGGTGAAATTTTACTCTTAAGCTATCTTATTATTTGTAAACAAGCGTAGTTCTGTGTTTTTTATTATTAAACCGGCTGCAATCCATGTGTATACTAGCGTCATAGCTTTTTAACGCAAGTACATGTTGTTATTTGCGGCTATCAATGTTGCAGCTCGTAATTTGAAATCGAGTACTCTTTCATCACAATTATTGAGGTCCCGGTTGGTAAGCGCGTGGATAAACTTATTTCATAGCTAAATCAGACTATTTTAGTACTAAAAAATAATTATCTTAAGACATTTATTCCCTTATCATGCTTAGCAAAGTTCAAAGACGTGCGGTACACAAGAAACCAGTATTTAAATATTCATTATTAAAGCGTAAAATCGATTAATTCCCAACGTGCCCTTGGACAAAAAGTTGAAGGAATCAAGCTTGCCTTTACTGACTCTTTATTCTATTTACGCTAGCGCGTTCGTGCTTGGATTGGCTACAAATAGTATGCTGCGCTCGTAATGGCAATTTAAAACCACACGTTAAGAATCGAAATGTTGTTAATTATTTCTACTCACGGATGGTGTCGATAACGATATCAACTCGGTATTTAGTTTTTGTGTACAATGCAATACCACAATAGGAACGTGACAATAACGGTCCCTGTTCACCCTCGTACTCGCCCCGACATACTGTACTGTAAATATAAGTAGGAAGTTCAAAAGAGTCTTTTACATATTGCGGCGACAACAATATTATTTGTTAATTACAGGTGTAGCACATAAAAATGTGTTAATTTATAAAGGTTTTAGAAATAATTACTTAGAGATAGAACACGATCCTTTCGACAGCTTTATTGGAAAAGCGCTTTATACTCTAAAATAGTTTCATAGAAAATACTTAAATTTTATGATTTCATTTTATATTCGAAATTTAATATATCACTTATGAGACGGACGATCGTTTATTAGTTTCTATAGGCATAAAGGTTTTTATCTAAAGATCTTACCAGAACTTCTTGTTACAGTTAATTTGATAACATATGCCTACATATTTAATGTGTATTGAAATATTTCGAAATGAGGCATGTATAAATTTCTGCGCAGCGTATTATTGCATGGACAGTCAGCTTTAGATTTGGCGGGTAAAAGAAACGTCAAAAGGCCAATTCCCTCGCGATAAAATTACCAAAGACAATTTAGATAATCGGGATCGTTTGAACACAAAAAGTTTGTTTATATTTTAAACATGGTAAGAGTTCTGCAATGTCCTGTTTTTGTACTTTATGGATGATTAAAATAGGCCTATATAATACGAATAGCCTAGGAGATACATTTAGTTGGACATGTAAATATTTATCTTACTATAGACTATGACTGCAATGGTTAAATATAAATAGAGTATTTATTAAATTGTGTATTTTTAAAAAGTCTCCAAAAAGGCAAATTGCCCTCTCTTTTAATATATTTTGTAATTATTAAATTCCACATTTCTTACATGACGTTGTTTAAACAGCGGTTTTGGATGCACCGGTAGACGTACCTAACCTATATAAATTCCATAGTGTGATCTTTTCAAAGTAAACATTTTGTAACTTGTTTAACGATATCTATAAATTTAAAAAAAATTGACAAAAGATGTTTATAGGTAACTAACATTAGTTGAGAATGCAAGTGCCTAGGCCTACACATCATACATCTAGCAACAATGTTGACAAAATGAAGGGACAATCAAGGTAGTTAACTATAAGTAATTACTTTTTTATTTAGTAATTATCTTGTAAGAATCTCGAGAATACTACTTAATAATTTTCACCGCTTAAATACTTTTTAGTAGTCATAAATAAAATTATTATACACGCGCATAGTAGGTTAAACTATAAAAATTATATAGTTTGTTATAGTGCTATAGTTACAAGTAAATAAATAAAATAAACTAAAACTACAAATATTAAAAGAGATTACTAATTATTAACAAGTTAAAAGCTTTATGGCAATTATATAAACAATCAAAATGTTGTTAATGGTAACAGAATGTGCTTAATTTAGCAATTGAAAACCAACTTTTCTGATATCCCAATATTTACATCTTGAGCAATTATTGGCCATAAAGGGTGCGCTGTGTTGGTGTACAGAAGTACGGAAAACTTGCCGGAGCTAACCATAGCGTGTTAGATTTTATAAGCGTGTGTTCACATACAAATACGATGTAATCACGAGAGCTATTTCACCCGAGCTTGTCAAGTACGATTTTTAAATGTAATTTCATTTGAAAGTTACAGCATTAAATAAAAAAGCAAATTTATAATTATTATATTTAAAATTGTTTCAAATGTTGAAAAATGTGATTGAAACTTATAATTATATTGTAACCATTTAAGGACACGTCTTATTTGTGTACTTGAAAGCATCAGCAGACAATAATAAGATGTACAATAAGGAATGACATACAATCTTTTGTCAGTAAATTGGTAGAGCTAGGAAGAAAACATTTTACAAAAGACAAATATAGTATGTATTTGCTTAAATTGAACTGTTTGACTTATAATAGGCGCTAGATGAATTCGATATAATGGCCTTTACAATAGAATTTATCGAAAAATATTTTTTATTATATAACTAGACTGAAAAAATAATGTCAAGGCGCTAAGTACATAATTTAAATTTAAATAATTGACAATGCGCCTTTTAATATTTTTCTACAAATGGAGCTACACGACAAACTTTAACATAAATAATCTATAAAAATAACCGCCAAGACACAATAAAAAGCATAGATTACAGAATCCAGTGTAAACAGTTCCTCGTCAAGTCATATCGAGTCCATGTATGGCGTATCATAAATTCATCTATACATGTGACGAACTGGAGACAGCGAGGATTTATGGTTTGTGAGAGCCTAACGGTGCTAACTTGACAGGTTTTTACGTTCTAGTCCAGTTATGATATGAATTAAATATGCGGTATTTCGAGAAAATAATGCGGTGAACACTTGATGTTTTCTTATTGCACTGTGATTTATAGTTAAGTATCTTGTTTGTATAGATTTTCGTTATGTTACACCACTATGATTAAGAAATATAATTTAAATCTTAGATTATATTAAATTAATTTCACATGCCTACCTTACATTGAACGTTTGTATGACGCTCTCGTCGCTCTCGGAGGGTTTTCAAATTAGCTAAAATTGACGACTGACAGCTTTTACCTGACGTTCGCTAATTGTATCAATATGTCAGATTTACAGGGACTGTATTTACTATATGTTTATAAAGGAAAACCAAAGTCACATCTAGGTGGTTTTATAACTTCTAAGTAAGACTTTACGGCTGTGTTTTTTACAACAAATTTTCATATTTGCATTCAGATTTATTGGTTTGTTTGTTATTGCATATACTAATACATAAATCGTAACTCGAGACATAACCTTCAATGTTTTTAATTTTTTTCAAACAAACGGTACTTATATAAATTATGTAATATATTAAAAGGTTTTTGTCTAAATTGTATTTTTACTTCGGTGGTATCCCAGTATGAACTCATGCCAGTGAAATTTGTTTGGTTGCTTACAGAACTTATTATACCTTGGATCCCAGTTCGCGGAAAGCCTTCGGCGCGAGCGAGTCCGCAGACGCAGTCGTACAAGTCTTGGCGATTCGCCCCTAACGCTCACTGCTGCTGCACCACCCTTTGATGAATATAGCTGTAATTTTTTATACACTTAGTAATGTTCTCTGCAAATAAATTCTAAATGTGTTAATATCAAAAAAGTCTAACCAATATTCGTATCGCAAAATGTTTTATATCATCTATAACTACTATAAAAAGATAAAAGTCTACAATTCAAATTATTGTGGTTATCTTAAGTGTTTGTTAAAAATCGTTAAATAGTATTTCTTTAAAATGTGTATAATATATAATTTTGTCGTTATATTTCCATTCAGGTAGGTACATCGAATATATGCTTAAATAAGTTAAAAAAATCAAATACATTTGGGTTTTATCCGACATTGTATTATTAATTCATTCAAAATAGATTCCTCGAGAGACATATAAGATTAAAATTTTAATAAATTAAATTTAACCTGTAAAATATATCTGTCTTCATTGGCGATGAGTGCTGTTAATGTACTAATCAATTCCCCTGCACTGCTTTCCTGGAGAAGATCCAGCTGGTCTATCAACAATAACGAAATATTAGTATTTAAAGAGACAAGTACAATTTTATACGTTTATTCACACATAGATAAATATTATAGAATATATTTCCTGTACATATAAGCAAAACTTTATTTTTAAATTTCAAAACACTATATTCTACATTTACGTGAAATGATATTTGTTCTATATAAAAAATGAAATACAATTCATAACTTTCTGTCCATTTGTTCTGTGACTTTCACTTTTTACTGATACTATGATTCATAGGCTACTTTTGTATTATCGTCTTCATTATAGATATAATTAATGCGCATGAAACCTTGGGGGACTACTAGTCTAAAAATATAATAATGAATGAAACAATAATATTATTAGATTAGAAATACTAAGATAAGCTATATTATGGGGATTGTAAGAGAAAACTATTCAAACTATAATTCAGGTAACTCAAAAACAAAAGTACTCAACACTTAAACCTTAAAAAGTTAAAATTTTGTTAAAAATACCGTAATAATTCGCAACCGTAAATCTTTTTAAATAGTAATTAAAAGAAATATAGTTCAAACTTTGCGCAACTTACCATCGGAACTTCCAACTTCACCTCGATAGAGAGCCCAATGGAAATCCCTGGAGCACTGACTGACAGTAATATAAACTGTCGACTGTGACAGCAATGTGGTATTAAGTTCGAGACTGAAACAAAAGATTTAATACAGACTCGTATTCAAATAGCCATATGACTATTTGAATAAGATTCTGTTTTTAGAGATTTTTATTAATAAAGCCGTGAGTATTTAGAAATGTGATAGTGAATTAAGAATTAGTTTTATACTTTTTAAAAGTGTTGAAAAGAAAGACAGGAAAAAATAGTAGTTTATCGTAATAGTAATCCTTAAGAAAGCCATTAGAAAGGGTTTTGTCCTGACCTCTAAGTAAATATTTTATTTCACGAAAGAATAAACAAACCGTCTTCTGAAAGCATGTTTACGACATTTATTTGTGCAAAAGTAAGAAAAGTGGGCTGCGTATTGTTTATACAGGGTTTCTTACCTGATATAAAAACTACAATTAAATGTGTGATTAATGTTTAGCTACGGTATGGGTAATAATTCCAATGAGGTATAATAACTAAAAAATAAACCAACATATGGTTTTAACAAGAAATAGTTTATGATTTAGTAAGAAATTGTGAACTGGATTATTTTATCTCAGATGTAGCACGAGAATTAATGTTATAAGTTTACTCAACAGTATATTATTGATCGTTTAAAATTACGCCGTCAACTTATTTAGGGCATTTAGGAATTTAAACAAGGCCTATCTATTAGTAAGCGGGAATTCATAACTTGAATGGAATTTTGATACTTTTCCTAGTCATACGGTAATAACTAATTATTTGCTTTTGTATTTATAATTCAACAATGTGAATTTCTGATTTGACTTAAAGATTCGAATTGAGGGTTTACAAATCAGACGTAAGTCCACAAAAGCTGATCCAATCTATGCATTGTTATCAAATCTATCTTTCTATTTGTTGAATGCGATGAAGATATTTAATATGAAGATTATTAAATGTGGTCTTACTTTCGGGTTTCCCCCTCGTCTAATCTGTACACAGTCTGATTGTCCATAGGGAGCCACTCCACGGCCCTGGAGACTGGCCTTGTGACGAGCACGCTGGGTGCAGCGAGGCCTGCCCCGGCTGCCTGTAGTACTATCAGTGTCACTACTCGTACTGTCCACCTTTTGACACTTCTGTAATATAAAAATAAAGATAATTCATCTCTTTGTTTTGCGCAATCGTCATATTCTCTTTTAATTAAAACTAATTATAAGCCAGATATCAAAATGCGATTGGTATTTGTTGATTAATTTCTACTGTTTTGAAGTTGAAAATCACTTCGTATATTTTAATAATTGGATTGATACAAATAATAATTTCATTTTTCCCCACAAACTTAATGCCAAAATAGACACAAATTCATAAACACCAAGATATATATTATTTAAAATGTAAACCAAATACAAATTAAAACAATAGAGTAAATTATTACTATTTTTTAAAAATCAATCAGTTTATGAGAGTTAGATACCCATGTCTTTCTGTATATCAAAATAAATGGCAATAAATTTACTGTAACTTATATAGAATTTGACCTTAAAATCAATGAAATGGTAATTCTTTCTTGGTGTTTCAGCAATGACATATTGTGTGTCTAGGTTTCTTTATAAGAAAAAACTACGTAGCAACGCCATTGACCACAGCCTGCCATAGAAACTGTATATCATTTACATAAATATGAAATAGTAGCTACTTTATTCAAGAAAAAATACAGAAGTGCAGTTGCTATCGGCTCACATCGTAATTTTTCAAACCATTGTTTTATTAATATTTACATAATTTAAAATTCGTCATAAAACTTTAACTTATATCTGATATACATTATATATAGGAGATGATTTTAATGCAAATTAATAATTTATTACAGGTTCGTTTTGTAAATAGGAGTAATTTAAAAGTGAACTGCAAATTTTTAAGAGATTACCTCATATTTAAAAAGCAAATTCTATTTGTTTCACTCGGGTAAATTTATATACATTATGTTAAATTTCGTGATTATATATTTTTCATTATAAGGTTATGGTCCAGCTTTTTCAGAACTTAACCGGAACAAACAGACAGAAAAATAAAAGTACCGGATATCCTTTCATAGGCATTCAGAAAAAGACAACTATAATTTTGTACATATATTCAGAATATTGATAGATAATATTTATATTGCAGAATACATGTACCTATTTGGTTTTAAATTTACTTTTAACTCAGTAGTGATGCGTTAAATATACCTATTCAAGTTTAAACTCATATGCTTCTAGCTACACGAAGAAGTTCGTTTACGGCCACGTTTCGATGACTACTTAATTCGATTACCACTTAGAAATGACTCTGTGACAATTTAAATACTACGAAGACTAAACGGATAAGGATAAGGTAACCAACCACTGCAGAAGCTGAGAAGCGTAGAACCATACAGGGCTATTTTGTTAAACTAATAAAATTAAAAATGATTTCAGCTAGCACATAACATAACTCTTCTATTTGTTTAAGTAAATAAAAACAAGATATTTTTATTTTTGCTGTGTTTGGCGGTTTAGTGAAATAACCCCTTGGTTTAAGCCGATGGTTCGTGGGTAAAATACCTGGTTTCACATTTTAATATTAATTTTTTTAAGATTTGTAAACACGTTTTTCGTATGTCTGGTAAAATTTCGAGTACAAAATGGGTCGGCGGTATTACAAAAATTGTATTTGAATTCCGTCACGTACCACCGTTCATAAATGGAAAGCTCGTAAAATGCTGTAATGCGGATTTCGACATCAGAGTGCGAATTTCCGAATACTAGAAATGAAAATAAGTAGAACGATGATGTGATGTGTCTGAAATATTCCTCATCATCAGGCTATCTTCATGTGCGCCGATATTGCCATAAAAAATGTGACATGTATGAAAGTAGTAACTACTACTCTAATCATAAGTATAAAGATCTCTTTATGTATGATCTTTTACCAATTAAATCAGGAAGTACTGATTCAGGTGGAAACTATGTACACTTTTAATGCTCTCGATACTTATTAATTAATCTAAAATGAAATCCACCAAATCACGATGGCAAGCAAGTTGTCAACGAGTCAGTCAAAAGTTCTTCTATAAATAACTAGGCTTACGATTTTAACTTTAAAATTACCTTTATGTAAGTGTAGTTATTGTAACACAGTAAAATAGATCGACTGTGCGGTTTTCGCCCATAAAATATCAAATAACATTCGTGATTACCCAGTGTAATATTCTTGAAAGATTGTTTTTATCACTCTGCATCCGGCATATTGCATTTGCCCAGTATGAACCACATAAACAACATAATGATATAACATTGTTTTTTTTAATGTTATTAGTAAGATTTTTACTATGGATATATATGTATTTGGAGCCAACATCTGTATAGATTAACTCCTACATAATGTAAAAAATAAAGTTGCTCCAACTAACAAACTATAAAACGTTTGAGTAAATCGTCAAGAACTAAGCCAGCTTTTGACAAACATGCATTTCAACATTGTTCCATACGTTTGGATCTACGGTGACACTTACAGACAAAGAGACAGGTCGCACTTATGTTTCGAAATTTTTGCATAAAGGGTTAAAATGGACCAGCTAAGACAATTCTTTAACTCTAGAAATTTGTATCGTCTCCACTTAATAATGTTATTGCAATACTGTTAAGTAAAATATCTGCATTGTCTAATGATAGCTGCTAGTATTGTTTATTTAAGGATTAAAGCATCTTTA